>JAOXXN010000252.1:10380425-10391478 GCA_026770055.1 Myrmophylax atrothorax
ATAAAGTCAGCTGGAGTTTCCAGCCCTCACCTTGGAGGAGGATCTGACCCACTGATGTAGCTGAATGTGTGAAAAATTCTCCTTTATGCCCCAAGGGTCAGGAGACCCTTCTGTTACCTCAGAGCAAGCACTTCAAGAGGAACAGTACCAGTCCCAGGCTTATCTGTCTTTAGCTGGTGCCTGACACACAACCTGGTCTCTGCTCTCGACAGGCTGTCTCCAGATGTATGATTTCCCATACAATTATTTCAAATCAATCCAATATATGTATATATATATATACATATACACACACACACATATATACATATATATACACATATTTAGAGGTGGGATTTCTTTCACCTACAGAATTCACTTTAAACTGACACACTAAAAGAGATCACTGCCTGCCAATTGTAGCAGACCTCCCATCTTCACACTACTTCATCCTCTAAAATTTGGCAGTCACATTCTGCTATCCATGAACGGCTTTTAGCAACATCATTTAAGGAAGGAACTTCCTATAACTAGTAGGAAAGTAACACAAGGAACAGTGATGGCCCTTCTTCAGACAGGAACATTGAGGTTTTATTATTATCTTTTGCTATTGCTTTCAGATACTTGTCTGAGATTGCATGCTTAGCCTAAAATTTTATTTTTACATTCAGTGCCAATTTCCATTCCCATAACAGTTATTATTTGCAAACCACTAGTCTTGAACATAGAAAACAGCATATAAAGATTTTTCCTTAAACATAATACTAGCATTGTACCAGAGAATACTTAAAAGGAGAGCAGGCCTGTAGATCACGGATCATCCCCACCTGTCCAACAGATTCTGTCAGCAACTGGTTTCCTAATCACCACAGATTCATTTTCCATTTGCTTGCTGCAATTATGCTATTGAAACCTGCAGGTCTGGGTTTTTTTCTTTGCCTTCCTTTACTCTAAACAGAATTCATTTTTAATGTCTATTGCAGAAGGCCAATATGATATAAAAACTCCAAACATTTCACTACTCATGCACTCTTATTCATAATATCACATCAAATTGCTGAAGTAGTACCATATGGCGCTTGAGCACCAAGCCAGAACAAGTTGTTCAGCTTGTCATAATCTCAAAAGCTGCATAAAACTTAAATAATTTCTCTATGAAGTGGAAGATCTTTGGGTTTAATATAACTCATCAGAAATGGGCTCTGAATTTTCCTCCTATTATTTCCCATGTTTTCTCTGATTCCATTTGCCAGGGCAAGCTATCAGTATAAGTGCCTACAGCTATTGGGCTGAAAGGCTTTAAAAGAATCCTGTCCATCCTTTCTTCTTGATCATTCATCTTCAAATTGAACAGACAAATATCTTTCTCAATCAGACAGATATATAATCATAAACAAAAAAGCTCAGTCAGAAAGACTGAATGGAAAAGGCTAATGAAATCGCCCACACTTTGATTCAGCCCTCAAAGCAACACCCTTGGTTGTGGAATGCCCACATTTCCACCCACACTGTCCTTTAAGAAAACCCAGCAGTGTTTCAAGAAAACTAGAGTGGTGACATTAACATAAATCCATGGAGAAACAACAGTGGGAATGGTCCAGGTTTCATCACAGATTGCTCTGTATTTACAGTCTCAATTTCTGGAGACACTTTTTTTTAAAAAAAAAAAAAGTTTTTTACTCTTCTGCCTGAGAAGAAAGGCTTGGAGTGATGTAGCATTGGAACTGAAGGTGCAAGAACTAGAGACAGACAACACTTCAGTCAACCTCACAGTTTCAGGGATTGTGACTGACTCCTGATTGCCAAACAGCAGAGCAGCAGCACAGGTACCACCTGAGAAGGAGAAAATGCAAGGGAAGATCTTCCTGGGAACAGACTACAGCAAAAATGAAAATGTGAAGGTAAGACCCAAAACTGCCAAACAGGAGATGAGTAAGGGGAGCATGGGAAATGTGAAGACGAGGAAGGGAGGCAGGTATTGCTCTGCAGTGGACAGAAGGGCATTATGGAACTGCTCCAAGAGAAAGCTTATTTTAGCAGCTGCTTAATCAATTGAAGAATAAAAAGGACAGCACCAAACCAAGCAGAATTTCCTACCCCTTTCTAGCATATATGTTCAAGCCTCATTCACATATGGGGTTAGGACAGGCAATAAATGTAGGTTGGCACAGGCATTACAGAGACAGATATTACACAGCCTTTTGCTTAAAGTAAAATAAGAGAATGAGGACATGTCTTGTGGAGCTAGCATGGATTGGGAGTTTCCAAAAGAACATTTCTATAAGGGTTACATATGTGATTGTTCTTTTTTTTCTTAGCTGTAAGGAGGAAAAAGTGGCTTGTCACCAGCCCAAAGGGAAAAGCACTTGGCTGCACGGAGGAAGACAGGATGTGTTGCATCTGTGGCTTCACAGAAGGAAAGGAACAGCTCTCTAAAAAAGGCAAGAAGCAAAGAGAATATCTAGCATAAATAAATGAAAGGAACCTGTCCTCCTTCCCCGATAAGATGATGTCAAAGTACTCCAAACCTCCACAATGCACAGGTGGTATCAGCTCAGAAGGAGGAGCAGCAGCCTCGTGTCAAATGTCTTGATACAGCAGAGAACAAATGGAGAACAGTCCTAAGCTATAAAGATCTACATTTTAAGGGCATCTGGGCATGAGCCAGGATTTGTTAAGGCACCCAGGAATCCAAATCCCTCGAGACCATGAGGGAATCTAAATCAGCAAGGAGTAATTCTTCACTGTGTCCAATCATCCTCTGCATGCCAACTGAGGCAGAAACGGAGCTTCTCCAAGAACTACCAGTATTTGGGGTACAAAAAGAGTAAAATGGAGAAAACACACCAAAATACTTAATATGGGCTGCTTTGATATGACTTGGTGCAGGTCTTCTATCAGCAGAGCCCCAAGGCAATATTTCAAGCAGTCTGTAGGAATTTGGAGCCAGCCTTGCACCAAGAGCTCAGGAGACAACATTTTGGGTTACAAAAGCACCTTATCCCAGAGAAGAAAAAAGGAAATGAAAAAACTGTTGTGTGTAATTGGCAACTCCCTTTGATGAATCCTTTCCAATAACACCACCTTTTTGCTAGTACTTTGTTTATTGGAGAGTGATTGCGATGGAGCCAAGGCAGGCAGAACTTCAGAGCTGGATTACGAGAGAGGAGATGATCTGGGAGTGACAACACCCACCAACCTGGGCCAGAAAACTCAGTGCCAATGGGCATTAACTCCTCCAGTGCCTGATGCACAGTTACAGCAAAGACCAGCGCAAAGGGAACCTCGAGTTTTCCTTACTTTAAGATCATACCATTCAGCATTTCTTCTCTTCTTTCAACAATCTCCACCCTCAGTGCTCAGTACTTATGAATACCCTCTATCCAATTAATACCCCATTAAGCTGCCTGCCCGCAGTGACTTTATCCTCAGACCACTGTTTGGCAGCTTTTAACTCCATAATACCCCGGCATTATTACCATATTAGACTACAAGGGATTGATCCAAAGCTCACGGAGGTTAATGAGGGCTCATTAAACTTTGAATTGGGCCCTAACTGCTCAGCAAACATGAAGTGAAGTGCCACAGTACATGTCAGATGAGATGACAGAGGGTGTAGTAAACTTTCAGGGGAAATATTGAATGCTGCTGGTGACAAAGGCAGGCAATAGCAGGGAATGTGTGAGGAAAGCAGCCGTGGGAGAGAATTATGATTATGTTACACTTGGTATCAAGCAGGACAGATTTGTGCCTCTATAAATAGATATGCCTGGTCTGACTCTGATGTGATTTTTGTCATCATACGGTTAGACATAGCATAATATTGACACTATGGCTTTCCCTCAGATGTGAGTTTTGAATTTCAGCTGGAGAGTATGATACTAAAGACTTGAAATCAGTAGGGCTCCTTCCCTAATTACTGATTAATCAAGAGCTAAGGTTGCCTACATAAAGATTCATGGGGAGAAGGAGGAAGTCTCATTAAAAAGAAGAGGTTAAAAAAAAAAAGGAAGGAGGGGGACATTTAACAACTGAATGGATGCAGAAGGAGTAGAAAAAGAGCTGACTTCCTAATAGCATATTATACCTGGATGTTGTATTTTGCATTCATGTCTAATTAAAAAATTAAAAGAAAATGGTTTTATACTTGCAGATATCAGGGGTTACAGTCCAAAACGCATTAGAGAAAGTTGTTTTTTAATGACTTCAGAAATACATATATGTTGTGTCACTCTGTCCCTTAGATGCTCAAAAGACATAGCAGGTGTTTCATAAATTCTGAATTGCCTTTTCTTTTAGCATACAAAAATCTGTGCCATAAACATAACACTGTCTGAAAGATACTCGGCAAACCCAGACAGTTGCTGGAGATGCTTCCTCCGATATTTAAATTCCTCTCCTAACAGGAGTTTCCCTGCAAAACCAGATGCTAACAAATAGTGTTTTTGCCATTGAGCTGAATGGAAATGCTTTGGTGCAGCATTTTCCTTTTTCCATGGAGACGTTACAGGGTGCCTTTCCCATGACTGAAAGAAAACTGCCACCTTGCTTCTCAATCCTTTGCTTTCAAATAATAAATAACTTCTATAATCTTCCATAAAGGATTTATGCTCTGATGATGTCTCATTCTTCTACTGTAATTTCTTTTTGTTAGAGGCAGTTGAAAATGCCATTTACTGGTAAGTAAATTGTGTCATCACTTCACTGCAAACCACACCATTGAAAATGTAAGCTGGCCAAACATTTATTTTTGTTTTCCAACTCACACAAATCCCTTCCAAGGGCTGGGGATTAACTAGCAACACTTTTTAGTGCAGATCCTTAATCTTAGTTTCCTTTCCTCTCTCCACTAATACGCTCCCTTCCAGTGATGTTACTTCAGAAATAACTCCAAATAACTCACAGTGTGGTCAGAAACTTTGCCTTTTAGCTGCTACACTTTTTTCAGTCACTTGAAAATACAGAAAATTGACCATTTCTACTGAATTTTTGTAGTCCTGCAGTACTAGGGGAACTGCAGCTCTACCTTTTCCCCAGAGGAATTTAACTAGCACAGGAGGACAATGGATTGCAACTTTCCCCGTAGCTTCAAAACATGGGCTTCATGTCCAATCTTTTCACAACACAATCATGCTTTTTATTTTAGAAAGAAACAAACCCACACAACCTTTGTTCTTCCTTAAATTGCCCCCTTTCTACAACAAGAAAATTAGCTTCTTTGCCTAAATAAATGTTACAGCTCACAAAGCCCTGAAGCACAAATCAAACAAATAAGTCAACTGCAAAACAGCCCAAAAGGTCTATGGACCCAAGCACAGATGCAAAAACCTCCTCAGGCCATGATGTTGTGATTAAAATGAGCAGAGATCATGAGTGGAAGGAAGAGTCAGGAAGGGAGCCGTCCTCGGAATGTCCACCAGCACAGCAGCATTTAAGGATCTGTTGATATTTCCACTAGAAACTCTTGGTTTAGGGGTTTATAGCCTGAGTCACCAGAGCCTTAGCCCTGGTTTCCAAACCCCAATTCCTACAGGAGAATTACTGAGGTAAAGCTCTGCAAGGGGAGGCCATGCTCGGGTGGTTTGTTACCACAAGGATGAATACACAGCGTGACTTGTTTTTCAGCTGTACAGACACATCCCAAAAACCTGTGCACAGACCTGAGGCAGACACACCTTACACATGTTCTGGGAAAGTTTTCCAAAGCATCATCTTACTGGAATAACAGCCCAGTCTGAGCCATCATCCCCCAGCTGCCATCTCTCCACTTTGCCCCTCAGTGTCCAGAGAGAGAGCAGTGATGAGGCACAACCCCATGCCAGCTGTGCCAGGTTGGGTGAGCTCAGCAACCCTCCAGCAGCATGAAACAACACCACAAGCCACACCAAACCCTCTCTTCACCCTTTTGCTGGCTTGCCCTCTTCTAAACAGGACACCTGAACTTTGGCCAAGTCCTTTGCTTTCCCCTCCAACTGCTTCCAGCTCAGGCCTGCACTCACCTTGAAGTCCTTCACCAGCGTGTCCCTCTCATCCTTCATGAAGCATTGACAGCCTCTGCTCTTCCTAAAGGCTTTTCCCACAGCAAGCCCCCAGTCAGGGTGAGCTGCAGTCAAACACACCTCTTGTCTCCCTGCAGAGGAAGATAAAACCTCCCACACCTGTGGCCAACCCTGTGACCCTCCCAACAGGTGAGCTCACCTGCCTGGCAGCTGCAGGGGCTCTTAGGGGGTGCCTCAGTTTCTGTTGGTTTCTGGAGGGAAAAGAAATTCAGTTCTCCTTACCTAGTGCCAAAAAACATGAAACCAAGGTCTACTGGCTGGCTTTTCAGGGCAGGTTCTGGTGACCATTAGGAAATAAAGGACATATGTGAAGGCTGATGTGTGTGTCTGTCTGGAATTATGCTCTCTGTACACTACCAGGACATGCAGAGAAATGTAATTAAAATTGGGAATCTAATGAAAACAATAAGCATGGCAAAAAAGGTCAATCCTGCACAATGCTTGATGCTTGGTCTCAATCCAGTAAGGCACTATTTGTGTCCTTAGTTTTCAGTCACCAAATAAATTCTGAAGAGCCACTGAAGTTGCTTAAAGGCTCAAATTCAGGCACATACTTAAAATCTCTGCTGAACAAGGGCCAAAATGTTCAGTACCACCATCTGCAGATATCCAAATTGCCTCGGGCAAAATGTTTCCCTTAACATAATCCAAGGTTTTGTTTGTTTGCTTTTAAGTTGTCTAACTGTTCGGATAGGAGGAAAATGTCCCTTAAATTAAGGAAATTAACCACAAATATGAATGTTATTAAAATATGGTAATTATTAAATATATGGTAAGAACTGTGGGAAAGAACAAACTGCAAAGAAATGGGGCCTTTAAAGAAACTGGTAAACTACTGCACATCACTCTGCTGCTCCATCATCTAACCATGGCTTACACCTCTCACCAGCCTGCATTAGAGACAGCTGGGAAAGGATTTGGATGGTGACACCTTTATCACTGAAAATCTTAGCAGTTATAAATAAAACAATTAACCACAGCAGTGAGAGCTTAAAATTAGCCCAAGAGTAAATTCTCTAAAATCTTAAAAGATGACATCTGAAATTATAGAGTGCTGAATTTAATTCTTCAGTGGTGCAGACTAGCAAGAACACATGCAATAGTAAAGAAGTAAAAGGCAGAGATGTGGGGCTTTTTTCTTCCTATCTCACTCCAGCCTGATACAGTGAATTTCAGCAACAGCCTAGCTGTCAAGGTTATATCTGCACCATCATTCTGCAAATCCAAACTCACGCCCACACAGCACCACTCTGTCTTTGGGACTCCATTTCAACTCATCAAGTGAGCCAAGTCCCACAGTCACCTAATGTGGGTGATGAGTGTTAAAGAATGAACTCCTGCAGCTGAGAGGCAGATTGCGAGTTCTTTGTCTGTTCCTGTCTCAGCCTTTTTCATTATTACTGTTTTACTTTGGGAAAGGCATGAGCAAAGCCAAAGCTCTTTCCCAAGCAAATTAACCCTCTGTTTTTGTGTACACTCTGCCTTTACAGATTTTCAATAGCTTTACGAGCTGTGTACATTAGCTCTGACTATGCCTTCCTGCCTTTGCCTGTACACGTAATGACAGCCATACCGAGGGGCTATTACAGTTATCTCACTTTCTGGAGAGGATGGGAGGTAATGATATGTTGCAATATGTGCAGTGGGGTATTATAGCTAAATACTCTTTGCAGTGACTGATGAACTCCTTTGCAGAGTGCCTGGCACGACAGTTCGAGGCGAGGGATACTTATCCCTCTGTGCTTCCTAAATCTTCCTGGAGCAGGAGCTGAAAGGTGTGGGCTGGATTGGGATGGTGGTGGAGGAGGAATTGATGGAGACCCAGCAGAGAGTGGGAGCAGCTGCTCAGTCCCTGGCTGTGGTGGAGAAGCACCTTTGCATCACTGTGAAAAACAAGCCTGTACCTCAGCAGACCTGATGCACAGATGTAGCAGCTGAGCTCAGACATAGAATTATGGGACTGAATATAACCACCACCAAGAGATCTCTAAATACTCTATGACCTTAGTCCATTAGGAGATTCTTCAAAAATCCCAAGGACAGGCCCGGGTGCCAGTAACTGGAGTGCTGCCCATGGCCATGGCAACAGCTCTGTGGTCTTCAACAAAGCCACTCACAGCTTCCCTGCCTCAGTTTCTCATTTGTGAGAGAAGGACAATCCACAGTTATGGAAATAGGTTGAAAAGTCATATCCTGTACAGAAAAATACCTAAGCAAAGGCTGTATGGATCACAGTTGGACTCAGGGATCTTAAAGGTCTTTTCTAACCTAAAAATTTCTATGATTCCATGTCCCTAACTCACAATTTTTATTTAACCAATCGTCAGCAGTAGTGGGGTCACAAATCCCTGGTAGTATGTCCCACCCCACTGTCTCAGGGGAGGCTGCATGACTGCAAAACACTTTGAAACATTGACCACCAGGTCAGACCACAGGGCTGTAATGCCAGGCTCCTCTCAGTTTAACTTGCTGTACCCTAAATTAACAACCTGGGATTCTGCTTAAACTTAAAGAAAATCAGAAATATTTTTAATCAATGATTTTTGAGGCTTTTGAAATATCATGCTGATACTTCTCAATCAGAGTGGGAGCAGTTTCACTGCTGCCAGTGGCTTCCCAGAATCTCAGTTTTTATGTTGTGTGAGAAATTAAAAATTGTTCCATTTCTTTCCATGTAAGTGGGATGCTATATTGGATGGAGATTTATCACTTCCAATTCACAGAGCATTTTATGATTTACTGAGGTTTTTTATGATTTAGTGGGGCATTTTTCCACTCACGTTACTATTCCCAAAGCAACCTAGAAAATGGCAAAAACTCAAGGGCAGTTTTTTAGCTGAACTGGGCAACAGGAGTCCTTGATATCTGTCTGCAAAGTGTCAATCACCTTTAAATCCCAACCTCACTTACGACGGTTCTCCTTGAGTAAGTGACAAGGCCAGGCTGGCAAAATGAAATTCTTCAGTAATACATTGACAAACTCGGAACCACAGAGCACCAAATTCCCCCTCAGTCTGGATTTGAATGCATAAATAAATAAGGCTCTTGCATTTAGTTCTCCTAGAAGATTGTATTATTCCTTTCTGCAATTATTGAAAAATGCAGAGCACAGGCAAGATTTAGTGTCTGAGTTTTTGCTGCAAGACTTATGTCAGTAGAAAGGCATTTGTGCTCTTGGGAATCAAAGTGAGATTCACCCATTTGTGGCAGGTGTTTTAAGCACTCAGCCTAACAATCTACCCACGCATGGCACTACAGCAATTCAATGACTAAATTAAATCTCTGAATATTAAATTAATGATGGAAATCTAAAATATTAATATATTCTAATTGAATATTCTCCGATAAATTATCTAGGCATTCTCAGCAATTTGATTTTACTTTCATTTCTTAAGGAACTTTCAGCTGCATAAATACAGCTATTAAAGCAATTCAAAAAGGGAACATTTTCTACTCAGACAAGAGAACTCTAAACACAAAGAATCTAAAAATTTCTTTCATATGATTGATTAAATCATAGAGCCCAAGACAGCTGAATCATTAAATGACTGCTTTCCTTCAGTCCCTCTGGCTTTAGCAAGGACAATATAAATTCCCTATGGGTCTGAATACAAGGAAATACAATATGTATAATTACAGTATAGGCTTGAATGCTGTTGTAAGAGAATTCTAAATGGAGCATTGATGCTGTAGCTGCACTTTTCAATCCATAATGCTGTATGTGAGTGTGCATGGAAAGCCCATAAAGCACTGGGCATCTGCTTCCTTCGACCTAGATTCCCAAATGGCTCACACTGATGCAGCCCCACCAGCTCTGGCAGAGACTCGTGAACTTACATCAGGATTTGTTCCTCTATTTCTGAGAATGCTGGAGACTAAGAATGGCAACGTGATACGTCAGGGAGAACACAAACAAAAGGATGTCCTTTGAGGAGTACATATAGCATGGGGTATGTTGAGGAACTTGCTTTAAACTGCATGTTTTAAAGAAATTTCAAATGGACATGTCCACAAAGTAACAATGTGCTGTATTTTCCTTTCTCCATTCATTCCATGAGTCATGTGTGGAGTCCTGGTTTGGTAACACACACACACACACACACACACACAGAGGGGAGATCAACCCCAGAGCCAAGACCGTGGCAACATGAACATTTAATGAATCATTTTCCTGCTAATCTTTCTCTCTTTGGCGTCAGGTTGTTTTGTGGTGTGAAATCGCAGTCAAGAGCCAAGAGCTGTCACAATCCACATCCTTGAAATAGCTTTCAAGGAAAGGCTGTGCCTCCACACAGCAACACGACCTGCACAATGTCCCATTTCCTTCCCACCCTCTGGGCTTGCTCCTTTTTATCTGGGTCTGACTGTCACAGCAAAGACCAAATCTCCTCATTTCTGAATTTCAGCTGGTGGTATTCACATGGGTACCAAAGACAAGGTGCACTGAGAGCCACAACTAGCCTTTTTTTAAAAGTGTGTTTGTGTGGTTGGTAAGGCAAAAGAAACACCTGTTCCTGTGGAGAACAAGGAAGATCTAGGCCTATTTGTAATCAAGGCTGTCTGCATCTCTCTCAGGAAAAGTGAGGTCTGATGTCCTTTGGGAAGCATTTGCAAGGCCTTTTCTCAACAAACCTTCTCTCACCACAGACAGATGCCATCTGTCTTGCAGCTGGGAGCTAATGGATTCTGCACTGCCAATTTCACAGCAGTGAGCAACGCTGTGATAGAGGAGGCATGAGGGATTTCCTACAATAAAACTATTTAAAACAGTGCAAAAGCACATGCTGAACCAGCCATGATGAGCAAAGGAGATGGCAATATTGAGGGCTGATGGTCCAAGCTGGCGGGGATTTCACAGCTCAGTGTGCCTTGTGTATCTCCAGCGCCAGGACTTCAGACTTTTGGAGAGCTGTATCACTACACCAGTTTCCTGCTCCAGGATGGGCTGTGGAGCTCTAGAGAGTGTTATCAACTTTTTTCATGTTAAGTATTCAATGTCACTGTAGAGATTAACA
>JAOXXN010000252.1:10391578-10407667 GCA_026770055.1 Myrmophylax atrothorax
AGATTAACATGTGCTAAACCCACCCGTGAGTCCACCATGGGGTCTGCCAGTGCATGAAGAGCTCTCTGCACGTCCTGCCACCGTCTTGGATATAGTATTGATCTCTCCTTTGTGGGTGTGTGACCAAACCAGGACTTGGCACATAACTCATGGAGAATGAATGGAGAAAGGGAAATAAGACATACTGCTACTTTCTTGACATGTCCATTTTGCAATTTCTTTAAAAGATGCAGCTTAAAGCAAGTTCCTAATGTGCACCATGTTGCACTAAACCATGCACCCACGACACCTCTGCTATGAAGCAACACAAGAGTCTGCAGGTATATTACACTCTGCTAACTTTCCCAACTATTTCAGGACTTTCTGATTAAATTTACATAAAATGCATCCTTGCCTCTTATTTCCTGTTACACACTTAGATTATTTCTAGTATTCTTGTGGCTGAGCTCACCAGCGAGAGCGCACACTGTGCCTGGAGCATTACAATCAGGGCGGGCTGTAAGAGCCCCAAGATCCTGCCTCGGTCATCCTCAGGGGATTTTCATGCTGGTGTAGTGAGAATGAACAAGTTGTTTATCATAAGAGGTCTAATGGGGAAATACCACGTTTTTCAGCTCCAAGTTTAATAAAGGCAGGCTGGAAAAATTAGGGGCTCTGAAGTTGGGGACAGGAGGCTTTACGAGCCCTTTAAAGGTCCTGGAGATGAGTTGGAAGTTTGGAGCCCTCCTAAATGTGAGTGTGGTTGCAGTGGTTGATAGAGGAGCCTGTTATCCAAGCATGGCATGACCAAAGACCAGTCCTGCACAAGACTGCTTTTTTTTAAAACAAATTATGCGCATGCAGCTCGTTGAGATGGACTTGCCTTGAAAACTGATTCAAGATTCCCATTAGAAACAGCTAGAGACTTGCACATGGATGCAAACCAGATTCTTTTTGAAGTTCAAAAGAGGATGAAATACAAGATAAGCTAATAGATAATTAGATAATAGATAATTAAGAATTAGCTATGCATGTAGCTAAAAAGGATGAGTCAGTGAGAAAATAGAGGGTGCTCAGCAAGGGGGCAACTATTTAATATATTATCTGAGTTGATCAGTGTGCCTGCATGAGTCATTTGCTTGGAGAAGGAGGGGGATTTCATATTGTTTTTGTATTTTTAATAGGCATTTTTATGGACCTCATAGTTACAATAATGAGAGTACCTGACAATTAGTAATGAAATTATCCTCACTACAGTGAAATATTTCACAGCATGTATAATATTATTCCTAACACAAAGGTGGAAGTGAAGCACGAGGAAATTAAACAGAAGATTTTAATAAATGTTTGCAAAATAAATAACCATATATCAATAAAATTTGATAACTGTTTTCTCAGCTCAAAGACAAAAGCAAAATTTGCCAAACATTTTTTTATACTAATAGAAAACATTTTCAGCTTATAAATATCAGATGTTTATTTAAACTCTTCGAAGAGTAAGTAAATCTTTTCAGCAGCCAAAACTAATTAGAAATTCCCACCATTATTTTTTTAGCTATCATTTTTATGAGATACATTTTCTAGTTAGTGTGGTTGATGTATATGAACAGACACGGATGTTCCTTTGAAAGAAAAACCCTGTAATTAACAGTGGGGTTTTTTTGGCAAGGGATAAGGTTCCTTTTTTCCTTTTTTTTTTTGTAAAAACTTTTTCATTTAACGTATTTTATCAGGATGAAATGGTTTAATGAGCAGAGAATTATAGTTGATCCCAGCAGAACCAGATAGGGCTGCCTTTCGAGGTATGTGGCTCCCATCAAGCTGCATTCACCTTTGCTATGATTTAAACTTCATTCAGGCACAGCCTTGCTAAAAATACTGACAAGTAACTAATCAACTTCCATAAAATGGAATTTTTACCTTCACAATAGGAAGCAGGAGTAGGAGGGAACCCGAAAGATTTGCCTATGCATTTCAAATTAGTCTGACCTATAAAAACGCAAACAGCAAGTGGTACTATGAAAAGGTACCTCTGGAAGGATTTTTTGGGGTTTTAGTGTTCAGATTTTTCATGCCATCCCTTCCTCTCCTTGGAGGAAGCCAGAACGAAAGACAGCACTATAGAAGAACTGCTTTCCATTGGTTATACCTAAAAAATGTAAGCTTAGGAAGGGCTTTCTGGATCAAAAAATATTCAGTGTCCGAGAACCTGCTGGTTCCAGGTTTCCATGTTTTATATGAAGTAGCAGATAAAAAACTGTGACAGACCTGCTTCTGTCCAAACGGGATCTGAGCTGCAACTTCACATGTGCACTTTGGTTGCAGTTTGTGAGCAGATGGACATGAAAATATTCAGCGCCCAGTGAGTAAAATCAGAGGAAATCAGATCAAACCTGTTACCTAGATCTAGGAGGCAGCAGAACGCTCCAGGGCAAGCTGAAGATTATGTGGATGGAGATAATCAGATAGTGCTGGTCTTTGAAGATGTTGATTTGTTCTATTCTGGATAATTAAAGAGCAAAGTCTAATGGGGGAAGCTGTAACTGCTGCTAGAAATCACCCAAGCTTCATATTCAGGCTCTGGCAAACAGGCCAGATGCTGCAGATGAGCAGAAACTCAACCCAAGCCTAAAACACCAGGGGTCTCATGCTTAATCAAGTTGCACTCTTGCTATAATCTTCCCTGTCATTATGATGCTTTCTGGATGTCAGGTGAAAAGGAAAGCAGCCCTTTGTAAGCCAGGTCTTATTTTCCCCCCGTCCCTCCCATCCCCATTTTTACTTAATTTTGAATGTTTCCTCTAACCTCTATGTTAGAAAAGTGCAAAGGAATATATTGCTGACAATCTGGGAGCTCTGTGTTTCCATCAGCCAGGTTATCTTTCCAAGGTTACTTGTAGTTTAAATGATGAATATCAATTCTTCTACACCTATATAAAATTTATTATTTGCCATTTTCATTAATACTGGAATTTTGCATACTCGAGTCCTTCTGTTTCATCTCTAGACTGTAGGGGGAAAAGTGCCACAGAGATTTCAGTCCTTATAAATCAACAAATTTGCCTGGTAAGCTGGTGCCAAGTTGTCCTTTCTCTGTCTAGTCAAAGCTCAAAGGAAATCAGCAGGGATTCGGACAGGGCCCAAGTTCATTTTGCAAGTACTCCCCTTATTTTTCACAGGAATTCAGGATTTAATATAAGTTATTAATATAATTTAGGAATATATTTTTGACATTTTGGGTTATTTTCCCCTGCAGATATTTCTTCAGCTTAGTAGGACAACACGTTAATGAGTCAGTCCATACCCAGCACCTCTGACCACACAAAGACTCCTTGGTTTCCCTCTCTCTTTTTTCGGAAGATACATAAAAACATTTATCACCTGCTACATTTTTATTCCTTTTTGCACAATGACACCAACAATCCAAGTTTACCCAACAGCTGGTGAACTGGGAACATGCACTTTCAGTCATTGCATGAGTCATTCCAAAGTTCACTTGAACTTGCAAAGGACTCAGCAAGCACCTTCCTTCCTCCCAGACATGGGCTGTGCAGAAGAGTATCAGCTAATCAATGTGAAACAGGCAATGATGCAGCTCATGGAAATCCAGGCACTGTTTCAAGATGACTGGATGAACTTACTGAGAAGGGATGCCAAGGACACACCACTGCAGCTCAAAATAACTCCTGAAATTTTATAATTGTCGCCATTTTCTTCCAAGGGAAGAACTGAAAGAGTCAGCCAAGGAATTCTTTTTTCCTTTTCAACAGCTAATCATTCTACTGCTTCAAAAACTGAAACCAGCACCCACAGGAGGAATAGCAACATGTATTTGTATTTTGCTAACACTTACCAACAGCAGTAATATATCAACAAAATGTCTCTGTAAAACACTCCTTTTCCCCTTCTTTTTCTTTTCCTGTCATCCCATAACCATCACAGAAAACCACATGGGTAAACTTGATCTCAGAGATTATCCTCATGAAGAAAGGAACCAGAAACAGAGGGAGGATGCAGGATCCATCTGCAGCGGCGGCAGGCAGCCAACCTCCTCCAGGCCACCACACATCTGCACCGGGGACAGGCAGGAAGGGAAGGACACAGCACCCGCCTCGCTGGGTGCCATCAGCCCAGCCTTACACCTGCAGCCATGTCTGGAGGAGAGCTGGGCAAAGGGCCATCTTGGCAGCAGTGCCAGCATCTCTTGAGGGATTGGCTGGAAGGAGGTGATTAGGCTGCCGTCGGCTGGGGAGGGAAACTGGGGCAAGGCGTTTCGGATAAGACGCGTTTCAGGCCCACGTAAAAAGCAACTATTCTTAGGTGAGGAAGAGCAGGGAGCCCGTGCTTCCAGCCAGACTTGCCATGCCAGAAACTTGGACCACACCTACTGCTTCACCAGACCCACTGCAAGATGACTGTTATTACCACCATTGTCGTCACCATTTTTACTTCCATTTCCATTCCTTGTTTTAACTCACCCGAACCAGCTGCTGGGGAAAGGGCCCTCTGGAGTTTTCCGGCACGTTGATGGGTGGGATGACCCAGTCCCTCTTCTGCCTCCGCAGGCCATTGGCGCTCTGATGCTGCCGCCACGGGAGCAGAGTGTCACTTTGCTGCTGCACCAGGTCTCCAGGCAGTGTCTTCCTTCCTTTGGGCTGTTTTGGAAACAAGAATGCAAACCCAGTTTAGCTTCTTCTTCACTTCTTAGGACTTGTCCCAACAGCGGCACTTCCCGGTGTGCAAACGGCCACATGGAACAAAGACACAGTATGCTCTGCTGGCAGCTCTGCTGCCACTTCATTTTCACAAATACATAGAGCTGTCACTCTCAAATCCAGATGCCTCCCAGAATGCATCATCTTCATTACGCCAGCTGCAGGGAGATTTAGCAGAACACTGGAGTAAAGAAGTTTCTGCAAATTTCTAATAAATACAACCTACCAGAAGACAAAAAAAAAGGGAGAGGATTCCTTTAAAGTCCAGCTTTATAGTCTGTTATTGAACACAAGCAAGGCTACAATCCTGCAGCCCGTGGTTCTGCAGACATATCCTGTCAATCCAACCAAACCCAAACCAGAGGGACAGTCAGACCCACCACTGCAAAGGTGCATTAGTTCAAATTTGCAGTGCTTTGTAAGAGCTGGATTTTGAACATAAATGCCAAACACACATCTCTCCACGCTGCCTGGGAAGGGGAACACATCTCAGAGGTAAATTTTCATTATTTGGGATGCATTTGAGTTCTCCATGATTTTTTTTTTTTAAACTATGGGCTCTGTCTATGGCACACTTTGGTGTTGGAAATGCTACAGTGCAGTGGCATAAAAATTGAAATGGTGGGACTATAGTTTGGACTTAGAAGAAATGGCTCAATGTTATAAAATTTCTGCCTTACAGAGTGATGAATCAATGAAATGTAGATTTGGAAAGGCTCTTCAGAGGCCATGCAGTCCCAATACTTAAATACTCTATGGCCTTCTAGGATTTCAGCAATTACATCTGGAAAGTCTGCAGAAAAGATAACTAGCAAAGCTCTTGTTACCATATGGTGCCCTGCACTCCCACCCGAAAATGTTTAAACTTTCATAAATCAAAAAGACTGCAAGTCACATTCTCTTCATTTGAGGTAAGATCCAGTGGGAATA
Source organism: Myrmophylax atrothorax (assembly GCA_026770055.1). Classification (NCBI taxonomy): domain Eukaryota; kingdom Metazoa; phylum Chordata; class Aves; order Passeriformes; family Thamnophilidae; genus Myrmophylax; species Myrmophylax atrothorax. The sequence goes on from JAOXXN010000252.1 coordinate 10,397,203, forward strand.
CTATTCTCTGAATTTTACAATTTTCAGCTATTTTTCTCAAACCTCCCCCCAAAAACCCATGTCCCAAACCACAAGAACACTGCAGGAAAACCTATCAAAGTACTTTCTGAGGCTCCTGCCATTTTCTGCCACACTCACTTTTTTTCTTACTCCAAACATGCAAACTCAAATATCCTACAAGCAGTTATCTGTAGGCACTGATTTCAGTGGGAATCATTGCTTCAGGGCTTATGGTTTGATGTAAATCCATCTCTTAACACATTTCAATTCCTGTAAACAGGAATTCCAGGTAAACAGGATGTTAGCTAAGAGGTGGCTCCAAAGCTGCGTGGCCCTTCTGGATGCTGAGAGCTTAGCCCAGCAGCAAGGACCATTCTCACAGCCTGATGGTGGCTCTCATCTCTGTTACCTGTGGAGGGCAGACATCCACTGGCTGCAAGGGCTGGAAGCATTTGTGCAAAAATGCAGCTATTTTTACTGCAAACCTTAAAAATGAGCCCATTCCAGAGCTGAGTCTTCACAGCCCAGACAAATATGGTCTTCTCAGTCACACACACAGGCATGTTTCTCAGGTCCTCTCTCACAGTCGTGCCACCCAGTGCCTGCGGGGTTGCTTCACCTCAGTGCTGTTTATACACCTTCAACAAGCAGCGTCACTGCAAGATCACAGAGCCCTGCTGCAATATTTAGATGTTGTGCCAAAAATACTCACTTAAGTGTGTAATGAACAAAGAAACACAGTCACGATGCAGCAGAGGGAGACTTTCTTGGGAAAGTCACGATACATGTAGGCACTGTTGGCCTCCTCCTTCCTATGGGATGCAATATGTTGTACCTGATAGAGTTTTCATCTAAAGAGGGTTTTATCACCAGGCAGGTGCCTTTTCTGAACACTGACAAAAAACAATGTTACCCAAAGAAGACACACAGAAATGCAAGTCAACATGAAACAGGACTATGAGACATGAGTCACAGAAAAGTGGATATCCCCTATTTTTTTAATTGGCTTGTGATTCCCAAATGGGGATCCTTTGAGAGCAGGTATTTGGATCAGTTTATATAATTGGCAAGTGAGCATGGGGACAGATTATGAAAGGATGGTCAAATAATTTGTGCTCTGCTGAGTTTACACAGTGGAATGAGTCTGAACTAAAGACAGACTTGAGAATTAACATGAATCCCAAAGCTCCATGTATACTGAAATAATTAGTGTCAGCTCAGCAAGGCAATACCAGCTTTTTTAGTCTGTCTGAAATACTTGCTGGCAGGTGACTAGACAGTGACTAGCTTGCTTGTCACTCTTGATGATGTTTTCCTACATTAGAATAAATCATCAACATGACTCTGAATTTGATATGTAGAATTTCAAAAGCATCTTGCAACAACAATTTTTTTATTTTTTTTTAAACAGCTCTTTTTTATCTTCCTTTGTTGACAATGCATTCTCATGACCTTAATTTCTATGGTGTTGTTTAAATACGTTGTACATGTTTTCTGCTGTTTAAAAGCTGTGAGACAAATGCAGTAACAATGTCTGGTGAGTACAAATGCCAGAACTATTCAGATCTCTGACTGAAACATCCAAGAACATCTTTGGAATAACAGCATCGACTAACCGCGAGCCCCAGAAAACTCTCCTGTGTTTTCAAGTTTACAAGAATCTAAAGTTCAACGGAAAAGCAGAATGTGACATCAAATTCAATTTGTTTTAAAATACAGCTTCCAATCCTCATTTTGCTGAATAACAGCTTTCACTGAGATAACAACTGCTCCTTCTCTCATGGCCTCACTGGCCATATGCTTTCAGGAATTTCAAGACATATTGAAAAGATAAAAAATTATCACTAGAACATAATCTGCCCATAGCCCTTCCCACAATCAAGTCGAGCACCTCTAGTGCTGGTGCTTTAGGGTGGTTTCCCTCCTGCTGTTTTGGTGAGGTGCCATTCCCTTCTTACACAAGGGTTATGGGCATGTGCAGCACAAGAGGATAATCCAGGAAACACATACCAAGTGGAAAGTGAAATCCACTCTCCATTCCCAAAATTCCATGGTGACATTTATAATTTCTTACAACAGGATCAAACACCAAACACAGAACATGTGAGCATGGTCTTTGGTGATAGATAATTAAAGGAGGATATAAAATGGTTAGTAATTCAGTAATTATGCCTGTCTATCACTTTAGGACACTGATAAGCTAGAGAAACACAGCAGAGCCAAAACAGATGAAAACCTTTAAGATCAAGGAGAAAAAGTAATTACAAAGTGTGGGATGAAGAAAAACAACAGGAGAAAAGCCCATGCTGGGATGCAAACTTGTTAGGAGAGTTTGGATTCAGTAGGATCTGATGCCTTAGTGTTCATACTGGGGCAGAATCTTTCAGAGCTTGCTAAGGATGAGATGCAATGTGTGCTGTGCTGGCTGTATTATCCAAAGCTCATATTCTGAAAGCCTGGGATTGACACTTTGAGTTGTCCAATGCCTTTTCCAATGGGCTTGTAGCCCATAACTGTGACACATGTGTGCACAACGCCAGCGCTGGCAAATCATAATGCAGACGTATCTTCTCTGATAAATGCTGCTCTCTCCAAAAAGTGCAACCATAATATTTGTTATGAGCAGCTGCAGGGCAGAGGAGGAGCCTCTCAGAGACCATCCTCCCACATTTGATCAGGCAGTCACACTGATGAGCTGAGAATTAACTGCAGCACAGTGTGGCAGGATCTACCTTACAATTTCCCTTGCCACTTTTTTGTTTTGTTTTGTTTTTGTTTGGGTTTTTTTTTGTTGTTATTAGTTGAAGACAATGAAAAACATACTGAGGTCCACTGCAAACCTTTCACTGAGATGGCAAGTCAAGCTCTCAGAAAGCAATATGAGGTTGGAGGAGGTAAAGCCTCATCTCTCAAGATTGTGAAAAGAACTTTCTTCTGACAGGCTGCTCCACAGAGGGTGTAGGGGTGTCTTGAAGTCCACGTCAGTAACTTCAGTGGCATCTCACAGGAATCATTTCCAGTCCCTTTTCAGTCTAGCATCGCCTTTAACAATGGTGAGTACAACCTGCTGTGCTCAGAAGAGCACACAGAGCTAAACCCCTAAGGGACTGTCAGGCTTCACACAGATTTAGGAAACCGTACTCCAAACCTGGGAGGTTGTAGGGTGCTCAACTAACTCCATTTACACCACGATTCCTGAGAGCTCAGGAGCATTCCCTGTCTGCACTTGGCACCAGCAATAAAGGATAAGTCAGAACAGCCATCCAGGTAGTCTATAAGCTCCTGTCAGTGTTGTTCTGTGGCTCATCAGCCTTTCAGTTGTTGGGAGACTCAGACTAAACTCAACTTCTACTCATAAAAGAGGTTGAAAAACAATTCACTGACAGAACAGGACACGTGGGATGCCAACAGCCCCTCAAGCCCCATCCTGCTCGTGACAAGAAGGCTGTGAGCCACTGACTTTTCACTAGTCCACAGATAAAAGCAGTGAGTGTGAAGAAATACCAGCTTTCACCTTCCGCTACGCTTGGCAGTAGCCAGTGCCGCCAGCTGGCTCGGCTCCCCTCGCAGCCAACCTGCCTTGAGATCCGTCAGCCTCTGGCTACGGAGACATCTGGAAGTTATTATCCAGCAGAGCGTATCACAAACCCATTTACATAATATAATATCATATTTTGTGTTCCTGCTTAGCTGAACATTTTGGATCACTCTAATGTTTGGGTAAATAAGCCACCATTCCCTGCATATAAATAACAGTGAGACTTCGGGTACGTTTGTTGGAGATTATTCATTTTATAGGGCTCAACCTGCAAAATGAAACGCTCTGGATTCAGCACTGAAATATATTATTCTTGCAATTGCAGGAAAAAGTATCTGCAATTGGAGGAGAGGAAATAAGGCCTTTATTTCCCAAGTATCAAAATTATTTATGATTTCACCTGTTTTATTTATATGCCAGTCATTATTTTTAAAGGATCTTTAACATTTCACATTAGATATTTTTCAGAAAAGAAATAATTCCTGGCTTGTTTTATTTCTGGTGTCACTCCTAGGATTCAACTGTGGCAACATGATTTTAATATATTTTTATCAATACAAGGAGATACAAAGCCACCTTTAGTCCATTGCTCAACCTTATTTCCCTTATTTCCCTTCAGCTCCTATATCAATATACATTTTGAAAACTGGTACCATTGTCTACCAGGGAAAAATATCTATTTAAAAATATTTAATCTGAAGCATTTTTGCTTGTTTCCATGGTAGCTGTGGAAAGGACAGGAGAAAATGATTTTTACCAAACAGAAAATAAGACAATGAAAATAGGGCTTAGTTCTTTAACAAAGGGAACATGAGAGCGCTGCAAAATAAACATTTGCATGAATTCTGTTCTAAGGAAACAACATTTTGCTGACATCAGGGACGGCAGTGGAGGATGAATGAGCCCTTTTTTCCCAAAATGCACCATTTTCCCCAGTTTTTGATCTTTTAGCAAAGAAAGATATTTCATTTTGTGTTCTCATACAGTAGAATAAAAGGGTTGCAGAACAAACAGCAAATTTATTTATTTTAGGGTAATTGGTTGCTTTTTTATTTAGGTCATTGCTGAATTCGCCGAAGTTGGAGACGGGGAAAAAAAGTAGTTTTAAAAAGATCAAACTTTTTATTTTAGACTTTCATTCATTATACTCATGCTATGTGGAGGTGTTATTTAGGAACTGCACAGGCATAGGGAATCCATAATCTATTTTTCTCCTTCCCCACCTTCTAGAACTCCGTGATGACTCTCTCTATCAGCTCTATTTACTAATAGTTGTAAGCTGTGGTAAATTTAATCAAAGATAGCTTCATGTCATGACCCATTACCATCATGACACAAATTGCCATTCATGAATGATTTGTGTCAAAGTGCTCTGAAATCCAGTGTTTTAGCAGCAAGATGCTCCAACATTCATAGTTCTTCAGCAGGGGCATTAAATTAATGTGTTTGCAGAGAAGCCACTAATTGACAATGAGATGTGATTTTGGCAGTAGACTTCCAGTTTAAAGATAATGAACAGTGTTCAGACACAGAGAAGAACCCCCTCTGCTCCTAAAACTGTAGTAATAATTCCTGGTATAAACAGGAATAGAGGAAACCAATCCTGACAGGGCTTTTCAAGTACCCAAGCAAGCTGTTTGATCATCACGACTTCCAAAAGCAAACAGTGGAATCGCAGCGTTTGTGACCTTTATCAAATCTGGTTATGTACAGTCAGGAATGTTATGTTTGGTTAGGAACTCATTAAACAAAATTACCTCTCCATTTATAGAAACCATACAAGTACAGTATAAAACATTTTAATTAAATCAGCTAGTTAAGCAAAAATTCATTACTTTTTGTTTTCATCAGCTAGCAGTGGGGCTGCATGGAGCAGCTCACATTAGAGTCAATTAGTAAGAAAAATTGTCAGATTTGGCAAGTGCATGAGCTTCCAGAACACATCAGCTGACAGGGAAGAAAAAGTTTGACTAAAAACTAACCAAGTTACTGCCCTCAGAGGAGGAGAATGAGCCATGTAACACACACACAGGCATCAGCCACACCAAACTCCCTCGTTCCCAAGGAGTCAGTGTCAAAGCTCTACATGCCCTCTTCCTTCAGAGCTGAAAAATGAGGCATGCATGCAAATTTAAGGTTGTTAGAGGTATCTGGCTGGCTTTGCAGGCTTTGGAAAATTTTATCCAATAGAACTAATAAAATGTGATCAGTGTGACTGAGGAATTAAAATGTCCTTTAGCTTTGTAGGGCTGCAAAGCAAGAAAAAAACTGAAGAAGAGTAACAGGTAAAACCAGGGAAATTTTAAATAAGGAGAACACAACACACTGGCTTGTGAGTCAGGCTGGAGAAGATCATTTCTTTGTGAAAGGGGCAGCAAGGCCCTTAGTGGGCAACTGTCATGAAATACCAAGTTAAGTCTGGACTCAGAGAAAAGAGATCTGGGCATAACCCACATGGTTGCCATAGAAGGCTGTTATGTAAAAAACCAAATATATGTTATTGTCTTTGGTCAGAAAACCTCACACAGTTGGTGGCCCAGGGGAGGACCCCGTGGGACACAGGCTGCAGGTCACACCCACCCACCCCTGGGCCAGAAAGGGGCTTCTCAGGCAGCTGCCGAGCAGGTGACCCTGCTGGGACAGGAGGTGGTGACCTCCCAGTACAATTTAATTGAAATTCAGACATCACCTGATCTCCCTCACACCTTCTGTTCACCTAAACATTCGGTAAGGTATCTCCAATTTAAGTTGAAATCCGGTAAGTCACAGAGTACCTGGATAGGCTTCGCTTTGGCACCGCAGAGCACGGCCACCTGCGGGCACCGTGCCCACGTTCATTACTGAGCACACAGGAACAGGGAACGGTGTCTCTGTGGGAAGGGAAGTTTTCACTGGGGTGGAGGGGCAGAGCTGTCTTCAAACTTATTCTACGGATGATTAGAGGCACCTCCTGGCTGGTGCATGGCTTTCAGGATTTCAAATGCTCTTCCTCTTCCATCCTGTGGAAGAATCACACACCAAAGCAGGCATGTAAGAACTGCCTCTGCCTTTGGTGGAATCTTTTATGGTTCCCTCAGGTTTCCAGCACCTGTGATATTCTTCTTGTCATTGTCTGCCCTTTGAATGTTGCAAGAGTGTTCAATGAACAGAAGAAGATGACAAAGAAGATGACATCATCCACAAAGCACAGCTCTTGATGTACTTTTTTCTCTCATTTTAAGGCTTGAACATCTTATCCCAACATGAAAAGTTCTGATGAGGCTGTTTCCTTGCAAAGCTCCCCACATCAACTTGACCTTTTCACATTCCCTTTTGTAACATCTAATCTCACAGTGCTTCTCAGGTAGGGTTGTTTAAGAAACATCTAAATTACTGTTGTACTCTACCTTCTAGTGTTTACAAAATGGCACTTCTATCTTCAAGTTAATGTCATTCTCATAATTGGGAGAAGCCACACACAATGGCTTCAGAACTACAAGTACTTCTCAAGAGCACGGCTATTAAATTACAAAACACTTGTTACCTGCTCAGACACCTATAGGTCAGGAATGGAGGTGGTAGATCTCATCAGATACTGTACAGCAAAAACTAGTGCAGCTTGATCTCACCCCTCTCATTCTGCACGTATCTTGAGAAAAAACATATGAAATATCTGGGTTAGCAAGCTGGGTTCTTCCTCCCAGATAAAACTTCTAACAAATAATTTAAAAGATAGTTCCAAAACATTTCTTTTGCTTCTCAACCTCAGATTACTACAAGTGCTCTTCATCACAGAAAGAAGAGGAAGCAAGTCTACTCCTTAACAAGCCTGTGAAAAATTTTAATCTCATGTTATTTTTCTAAAGCCATGAGGTTCAAAAGATACATGAATTAAAATAATCACAATGAATTAAATGTAACAATAGTCCTTCTCTTCCCAATGTTTGCAAGTAAAAAGATCACAAGAGATTTAAGAGATCACAAGCACCACTGCTACTTTAGCATAAAGCAAAGTAATTCAGTCTGGTTCTTCTCCTCAGCACTAGCGTGAGAATTTGCCCTTTCAAGTTATCCTCTGGTTATTTCAAGAGGCTCTTGAGAAAAGACTGTTCTTCTTTTATTCTCCAATTCCAAAGTGCACCTAAGCAAATGCTTAAATTTGACCATGAGAACACATTCAATTTATCTCCATTTGCAAGATGAAATTTAAGGGTGAGGTTAAATGTTTTGCTGGATGGGGGCAGTGTTTGAGATCCCACTGGCACCTCCATGCCCTCAGCCCACCCTGCCCTGCTGGACACCCACCCCAGGATGCTTCTCCTCACTCCTCTGGCCGGTCATGCCACAGGGTCACCACCACATCCAGGAACCCAAACCCTTTTTCACACTGAGCTTGTAGTTACCAAGCTGTCTCAGCTTGCTGGGTTAAAGTAAAGACACATGGACACTCACAGGCCCTAGAAAAAGAGTTTATTTTAATAGACTTGCCTGAATGAAGCAATTTTTGTCTTTCCCTATACTCATGTTTACACCCAACTGTCCTGGGATTATCACAGCCATGAAGGTTTTTTTAGGATATTCAGTCCAAACTGGTTTTTTGAAGTGGCAGTCAGACTTCAGCAGTTAACAACAAAGAACATGAAATCAGAGGTCAAAAGCTTTGATCTCGCAAGGGCAAGGCACACATCACAGGCAGGAGCACGCTGCAGTCCAAGGGGTTTGTTTTATCAGAAAAAACTTATTTCTGTGTAGGCAGTTCAATCCTTAGGACTTCTTTTTGTTTGAAGGAAGACAGCTCTGGAGTGAATTTCACTTACAGATGATCTTTCTAGCATGGCTTTGAGCCTGACCCTTGGTAAGATGCTGACTGCTTAAGAACTAAATGCAGCAAGTGCAGTGCTTGGAAACTTCCCATAGTGGGCTGATTTTCCAAGGCAATGAGCACCTCTATGTCACATCTTATCTTGGCTCCAGCACGAGGCAATGGGGGTCAACACACCTGAAAACCAGGCCAAGGAAGCTCACGTGTTTTCACAAACATCACTTCCATCTCTAGCAATGATTACATGTGAGATGTTCGAGTTCACTTAAGCAGGAGGTCAGACAAGTTCATCAGATGCATCTTCATTAGACTTGCACAATTATCCTGAGCAGTCTCGCTGGTAACAATTATATGATACTTATTTATTAGTCATCTGCTTTCTCATCTTTTCCACTGCTCTGATTTGTAAAACCCCAACCAATGTCTCAGAAGTTATCTAAAGGAAACAGAAATCTCGGAATGTACCCTCCCTGCCAGATAAATCAAGAGCTTGCTTCACTGATGAGGTACAGAAATAAAAGTTATTCCAGCTGCCACTTTGCTGGAATTAGTTGCTGCCTTGGACCCCCTTCAGAGGTAGGCAAAGAGGACAGCCCAGCATAATGACTCAGTATTTAAAATATGCATCAGCATGGTCAGAAAATGACAGGATGACAAATACAGCCTCATTTCTACAGCCCCTCTCTAGGGATCAAACTCCCACCACCCTGATGCCAGGGATAACATCTCATCCCCATACAGGGGAAGGAAGTAAGAAAGGAAAGAACAATTTTTTTTTCCCATTTCTTCCAGGTGCATCCACTTGAGAGCACCAGGGAGACTGGAGTCCCTGGAAGCACAGCTCCTACTTAAGGTCTCATTTTCCTTCCTCAAGCGAAGGCTGCACCTTCCTGGCTCCCCAGCCTCGTGCAGAGCAGCCTGGCTGCACAACAACCCAGGTCATGAGCGGGAGCAGTGCTGAATAAGCCTTTCCTAGCCCAGAGACCTCTGTGAGTGTGATCAGCAACAAAAGGCTGTCCTAGAATTTAAAACCACAGCCAGGTAAAACAGCACAGATGATTATTTAAAGGCTCCAAGAATCAGCTTTTCACAGTCACATGCACAGCTGTGGACTCATACCTGTGTTATGAAAGAAACCCAAAATGAAACATAATAGAACTCAAGCTGGGCTTAAAGCAAGGACGGATTTCTGACAGCAATTCTCAATGTTTTAAACACTAGCTGCAGACTCACGTATTTCCAAGTTTAATTGCACAATTCCTAGTGACTTAGCGTTACAAAAATGTACATATTTCCATGCTCAGAATCTGAAAAGCTCAAACAATGAGAAACTTTGGTTGACATATACATGATTCAAAGAAAACAGTATTTTTTTTTTTCAAAAATAAGTCACTGGCAGCAGATGGCTGATATCATACATGTGCTGAATATATCCTCTACCTCCAATCCCTTTTGCTGTGAATTCCTTTCTATGCTGTATTTCTATGATCCTGATTTTAACTTAGGAGGTGAGAAGTACAGAAAAATAGACACATAAATAAATATAGAAGAAAATTTGCCAGATGTGCCTTAAGATACATATAGGGACTGAAAAATAAAGAAAAAATCATTATGAGTAAGAGGGCCAAAACTTCAGATGGGATAAGGCAACACAGGGCATGGAGGAGGCTGATTAGCAAGGAATGATGAGGAGGAGCTCAGCCTGACACACACAGAGGGTGGGGGGAGTGAAGCCCAAATGGCACAAAACATCCACTCATGTACTTGGGAATACTTGAGTTTCTGCAACTAAAAAAAAAAAAAGACACTCTGAAAACCGAAGTCCTCACCAATGTTGCTGTGCACAAACATGATCTTAATTTTTAGACTTTTTGTTGGATCAATATCCAATTTTTCAAAATAGTAGCATGCACTCTTACAAAAGAAGGCTGCTAATTCCAGATAAGTAGAGCTTGGCTTTACTTTTTTCTGGAGCATTATCCCACTCAAGTTCATCTTTCATAAATGCTGACACAAGCCACAAAGACTTTGTATTATTTCATAAATTAGCTTTTCTTTTCTTTTCTTTTCTTTTCTTTTCTTTTCTTTTCTTTTCTTTTCTTTTCTTTTCTTTTCTTTTCTTTTCT
>JAOXXN010000252.1:10414592-10430883 GCA_026770055.1 Myrmophylax atrothorax
TTTATATATATTTATATACAAAAAATAGGTTTTGGGGGAAAAAGAAAAATCCAGCTATTGTTCTATAATAAATAACACAGCTCAAGGAAAGGAGATCTCATCCATGTTTCTAAATTCCACCTCTTAACTCTACTCTTTGCTCTCAAGGAGACAGAAATAAAAATTTCATTCAGCACAGACAACTTTTGCTTTTCTTTTTTTCCTTTTCTCCTTTAGAAATCTCTAAGTCTACCTAATTTGCAGTTTATGCAACTCCTGACTTTCAAATAATGTAATAAATAAACAAACAAACATTGCCTGTGTTTACTAGACTTAGAACTCTCTGTGGACACAAATCAATCTTCCTTTGACCAGTTTGAAGCCTAAAGAACACTGCATGAATTTAACATTCAAAAGCTGCAGCATCAGTAATTAGGATTTGGGATAAACAGCAGAGTCACACATCTATCATTTTTACAGAATGGTAAAAAACCCAACTTTTTTAAAATACGCTGGAAAAATGTTCAGTGATGCCTATCGAAAGCTTATGCTGAAAACAGCATCTAATGCCTGATGAAAGGAAAACCAAGAAGGCACCCTCATTAGCAGGCTTTTAGTTTTAACCCTTTACCCTCATCATTTTTAATTGCTTCTCTATGAAAGGAGGAAGTACAACAAGTTGATACATTGAAACAGGTACCGAGTGATGGGCAGAAAAGCTGCAGGAGTCTGCAGCAAACTGCTGGGCATCTGAGACAAAAAAATGGTATTTTTCTTCAAAAAAGACCCGGGGTGAAAAAAAATTCAACAAGTTTTGCATTGTTCCCTTTTATTATTTAGCTTGTTAAGCTGGCTGGACAGAGTCAAATGATCAAGTGAGGATCTTGAAAGATGTACGAATACACTGAACTTCCTTGCCCCCCAAACGTCTGAGAAATATACTGAATTTAATAGGACTATAAATGGTATAAACCAAAGAATTCACTTTTAGCCTTATCCTTCTGGATTCTCCTTTAAGTTCTCCTAGTCCATTAAAAAGTGCCCCCTCTGGCAAGCTGCACGGGGCTGGAAGAGCAGGAGGGATAATACTCATTTATTAGGATGTACCCCCTGGCAGGACATCATCCCCCAGTTCAGGATATGGGTCTCTTCAGGACTCTTTTTCTCCATGGTTTTGAGGATTATTGCTGCAAAGACTTTTCTTTCCAGATGAACTTTAAAGCAGCAAATACACATCACTATTTCCAGCAGGATTCATCTGCTTTTCAAGTTGTGTCTCTTGACCAGCTTCCCCCCCCCACCATACACTGTGATAAACCTAAGCTGCCAAATCCACCTCTGCTGCGAACACCATTAAGGGGATGGTGGCTTAACTGCAACCTTTGGGAATTTCAGATGTCTGGGCAACCTGCAGAGGCCTCAGCATGTGTGGAAATGGCCCTTTTGTGTGATCAGGAGCAAATCACTTGTATTCCTGCCCTGGCACTTCTGGCCCTATTCTCCCAAATGTCTGCACCCATCCATCTCTTCCAGCTTCAGCAGCGGGTTCAGCCCTGGCCAGCATTGCCCTGCATGTCACCACACCAGGAATCAAAACCACCCAAACATGTCCTTAGTGGATAGGAACCTGTTGTCTAAGAACAGGCAGGAAACCACTCAGTTAACCACAAAAATGCACCCTGTGAGCACATCACAGTCTCACAAAGTGATGTCTCCATTAAGTGCTAATGGGAAGCAGAGCACACTGTGCCTTGTTGGAAAGCTGCATTTATTTGACAAAGTAAGTACAAAGCATAAAATTTTACACAGCCACATTTTGGAGGCATCTTTCTTTATGTTCACACAATCCCTCTGTGATTCCGTGAGAAAACTGCTTTATAGCAATGGGAACCAACTGCAGTTGAGTGAATTCCCCATGGCCACACTGGAAAACTCCAGCAACGCTCAGATCTGAGCCCTGAAATTCCAACTGCCAGCTGACACTGCCTCCATTGCCACATGCAAGAGATAAAAATTATAAATGGAGTAACTGGTGTTTCACAGGCACTTCAAAAAGCAAACAGAGTAGGGTCCTTATCCCTAAAAAGCTGCTGTATATTTCCAAATTAGTGCCGGATGAAAAAAAATAAGGAACGTCACACAACTTACATTACAATTGTTGTGTAAAAGGGAGTCCTATGAACAAATGCAAACCCATGGTGGAATTCTGTGACTAAAATATCTTGTCTGAAAAAGGGAAATGCTGAAAGGGAGGCAAGAAGATTTATTATAGAATCATTGAATCATTAAGGTTGGAAAAGACCTCTAAGATCACCGAGTCCCACCATTAACCTAACACTGCCTGGTCCACCACTAAACCATGTCCCCAGGTACCACATCCACATGTTATTTGAACACTTCCAAGGATGGTGATTCCATCACTTCACTGGACAGCCTGTTACAAGGCTTGACAATCTCTTCAGTGAAGAAATTTTCCTAATATCCAACCTAAACCTTCCCTGATGCAACTTGAGGCTGTTCCCTCTTGTCCTACCTTGTCCTGTTTTGTTTCTCTTGTATTAAAAGGATGGATGTGTTCAGGTACCACAGGCATTTTGACCACTCTAAAAGAATTCAGAGATGTTGCTGTTTCAGTGTTTTGTGGAAATTAAAACTGACTTGAGCCATCACACTTACACACAATGCTACATAAGTCCAGAGTCCTGTTTCTATCCCACTCCTGCTTACAGTAAATCCCATCCTATCACACAATACACAACCAGATTTGCTTCCTGCAGTTAATAAAATGCTCAGAGCCCTTCTCCTTCTGTACAAGAAAACCACATAAATAGGAAAAGATGATGGCTGTAAAACCTGATGGAGACAATGTGTAATTTTCATCCTCCCATTACTAACTTTATAGGTTACATTTTCAACCATGTCCCTGTAAAAGATATCACACTAATAAACTCTTAGTGTCTTTATTTAATATTTATAACACCATGGGAGAACCAAACTGCTGGTAAAGGTAAAAACAGCAATTCAAACAGATGCTTCAGAGACTAATAAACACATCCCCAGGGATGGAGTTTAGGAGTATATAGTTTAAAAAAATGCTTTGATACAAAAAAACTGTTGGAAATAACTGGATGTATGTTGGTTGGTATATGAATGTATATAAAAATGTGCATGCTCACACCCTTGGCTTCACAAAGCATTGATTATTCATTAAGTGTTCTTGGAGTAAACCCCAAAAATAATGAATGAGCTTGGAGAATTAATGAACTGTCCCACAGTCTATCATCTGCTGAAAACATTCAGCATGATTTAGCATGTTCTTAATGTTATTTTCTTGCAATTAATGGCACAGGAATTTGTTGCAATTTTCTCCATTTCCCATATTTCAGGTCAATGTGAAACATTACATCCAATTTTCCAGTGCATTATTTGTGATCTCTAAGCTATGACTGCTAATATTTGCCTTGCTGGAATAATAGTAAATTACCATAACAATTTACCATATGTAATTATGTTAAACAAAATCTTTCTTTATTTATCTTCTTGTAATCTTCAGTTACAGTGAATCCTCCTATTTGGAATATGCAATAATACAACACTCAGGACATTCCCAACCCATTACATGCTTGTTAGAAATGACTCCATGTGCAAGTCAACTTGTGCCACCTCAGAACTGGCAGCAATCAATCTCCTGCAGAAACTAAGATGGGTTTCAAAAGGCACACAGAAATATTTGACGTTTAAAAGTACATTCTGAATGTCCCCTCTTTAAATTCCAAAGTTCAACCCCCTCCATGATCAATTTATCCATGTAGGTTTTAGGCTCACACTGGTGAACTCCTGACTGCCTCATGTTCATCTGCAGCTGTTTTGCTTCCACAAAGCCAGGACTGCAGGTTTGACGGGGAAAATGGCAAACCTTGTTCATGTACAAGTCATTTATTTAAAAAAAAAATTCTGTGGGCTTGATGGAACTACCTGGAAAAGTCATCTTTTCATTTCCAGAGGCACCTAAATGCTCTTGACACCTTTTCCAGCTTTATATTCACTTTTATCAGCTCTTGCTTACACAGAGTTTCTGTTTCCATGGCCAGATGAAAAGAAAAGGAACAATACATTTCAGCAGACTGAAATCAGGATCCTTTGGAAAGTCATTCTGTCACCTGCACAGTCAGCCAACAGCAATGAGGAGTTGAGAGTACATTAAGAAAAGATCTAAATTCCATTCAAACAAAACCAAATCAGCCCTACAGTAAACAAAACTCAATTCCCAAAACCTGACTGCCTCCTTCATATTCCCACCCGTGCTATTTTTCATTTACTGGAAGCCAATTCAACTAAAATACATGTTTTTAAGGAAGAAAAAAATGAAAAAGTATATTTTACTTTTGGTTTGGAATTGGAGGGGAGTACAGACCCCTGGAGAGAAGGACTGTAGAACATGATAGAAAAGATGAATCACTCTGGCAACAGCCAGCCAGCCATTAATTTTCAGCAAGCCAGGAGTTGGTCCAATTAAACCAGGCTCCTTTCTCTACATTAACATGCTTTACTCAGGTTTTTTTCTGAAGCTAAAACATCAGCTTGAGACCCCAAAGGCTTTTCTATTTAGGATCAATCAATCTACCTTGCTGCACTGTAAAACATACACTGTCAGCTCTGGGGAGAGCTCAAAAAAAAGAGCAACAGTAGAAAAATTTGATAAATCGACATGTTCTGGCAGTTAGTAGAGGGATTCTTCCTACACTGTCACTTATTTTTATCTGATTAGAAACAAGTATTAGTAAAGGGAATATTCCCCCTCTATTCTCTTCCTGGTATTTAGCGTTGGGTTAAGAAGAGTCTTTTCATCCCTGATTTTCTATGTCCAAGCCAGAAGTTTCCTACCAGAAAGGCACAGAGACACTACCTGGATTTCAAAGGGCAGGGAGTTTCAATTGGATTTGCAGGATGTGGACTCACATTCAAGCATTTTGTTCAGCACAGGAACATGAACCTGCATGTATTGGTGCCCATCTTAAAGATATTTTTCACTGCTTTCCATGTTTTCATGCTCAAGGCTTTACCATGGATATGCAACCTCACCTCCAGGTTTCCAGCACCTTCTTTTGCAGGGATTGCTTTCTTTGCAGTTTCATTTCCCACTGAGATCCACCTACTCTCCCTCAGCCCTACTGAGACATTCCAGAAATGGTTCACTAATACATGACTGATGACAGAGGCTGTAGAAGGGACACTGACATGGTCTGAACTCCTCTGCAAAACAGCACTCTGAGCTGGGATAACTCTGAGGGTTACCCTTTTCTTTGGTGAATGCCACAGGAACTCCACGCTGTTCTCAGCAGACATTCTTATCTTTGGACAGAAACCTTTGCCAATAGTTTCAGTATAACAGTCCTCTGTTTTTAACAGCAGTGTAGATCAGAAGCCACTAAGATGTGCAGCTGATGTTGCAGCTACAGATTCCAAGGCTAATAAAGAGACGCTTGGCTTGGGGAATCCTGCAAATACCAACAGCACCACCCATTCTGGCAGGCACTGAGGTTTTATGGGCAACCATTTTTGTTCTTTGCTCTTCTTTAAATTCCATGAGTCTGCAGGATAGTACTGAGATTCACTATGGCACTAATGAGATCATTTTGCAATTAAAGGCTAAGTAGAAACAAACCTCTCACCACTCTACAGAAGAGTTTGGGTTCTCTGATTAAGCAGCAGTAAATAAACCCATTCCACTCTTGGTCCTGATACACAGACTTTCTATGATTAACTCTCCAAACAAGATGGACTGATTGACCCCATGGATTAATCAATGAGTTTCTCAGCTTCAGAGCAAAGTGCAAGTTGTGGGAGTTACCTGCACCAGGATATGTTCTAATTATTATTACCAGCACAGAGTACATGAATCCCAGGGCGCTTTATTTGGAGGTTTTACTCTTAGCGCTAATGATTTCCACAACACTCTTGTGTTTGTCAAACTATCTATGTGGGAAAAGATTTGAAACACCACTATGCATTTCTTGAGGAAAAACTGCAGGTTTTATGGTAGCTTGGTGTGATAACTATAAAGAGAGGAGCTTGGGTAATGGTAGGGCAATCTCTAGGTTTGACAGCTGCTCACTCATTGTACCTTCATCCCTGGAAGAAGCTACTGAGAAGCTGGGGCTGTATTGGAGAGAAACCCCAAGTGATGCAGGGAGCAATCCTGGGCAGAGCAGAGAGCCCAGCTCTGCTGTTTCCAGGAACATCCTGACACTGGGAGCAGTGGTGGGAAGTGGGCAAGGACACAGAGCTCCTGTACAAGCATCCCCACCAGCTCCCACCCGCCCTACCAACAGAAACTGGCAGCCCTGGGGTTTTTGTCTCTCTGCCACAGATATCCTTTCAACTTTCCAGAACTGTATTTGAAAGACATGGGGAGCTGCAGGAAGATTCTTAGCGAGGAAAAAAAAAAGAAAAATTGAACAGAGGCCATTTGCAGCCTAGGAAAAGAAGTTGAAAGAGATGCTCCAACCTCAGCCGTGTCAGACAGCCTCGGGCTTCTCTCTCCTCACACTCTTCAAACAAACAAACTCTCAACACCTAGAAACAGAGGCTGAACATGTCAGGGGAAAAGAAAATAAATCAGACACACCAGTAAAGACACTGAACTCCTCGTGGACTTGACTTGTGTGAAAACACTGGCAACTTTGTGTTTTGGTGCTCTCATCTTCCTCAGCCCGGCTCAGGTGTGAACCTATGCTGATCCAGGGAGCCAGATCACAATGCAGCAAATGAATAGATGTCTCAGGCAAGAATATTAGAAATGGAAGACTTTGTTACCTGAAAGAATCAAGGCAGGGTATCTATATTTAACTCACAGCTGCTGTGCACCTCTGCTCTTCTGCCTGCACGAAAAGCAGCTGCAGTCCTTTACCTTCAGCTGTAACCTACACAAGTCTGCAGGTTTCAAGAGAAATAAATAATATGTAGAATAAAACACTGCTTGGTACCTGGGGGGCTCAAATGCTTTGACGTTTGGACAAATTCAGAGTTTTATTTACAGATGGAGGCACCGGGTTCTGTTTCTGGTGCTTGGTCAGAGGGAACAGGATGAGAAAAAGTGTCTTCAATGCCCAAACTGCACTTGAGTGGGCAACAAACACTGGGCAAGCCAAGAGGTGGCAGGGTTGCCCAGCTGCAGAGAGCCAGAGCATCCTGCCCTGGGGCTGGGCTCCAGTGTCCACTGACTCCACAGGAAACTCATCTACAGAGCAGGAAATTAGCTGGAAAGGCAAAACCACAGTAAAACAGATCCACATGATCTGGTGGAGGTCAGCACTGAACCAAAATGAACGTCCCGGCCTCTGCAGCCACCCTGGACCAGACCATGTGCTGCCCATGGCATTCCTGCAGTCATGGAGCTCGGCTGCTCCTGCTGGAGTCATAGGGATGAGCTCACTGAAACTTTCCTCTTTCACATTCACCCCCTCTGCCCCTTCCTACTACACTGGTGTCCAAGAAAAAGGCATCCCTCCCCTCCCCTAAAGAAGGACCTCAGGATTCAACTACCATCCTTAAATTCATGGAGTGCCTTTGCAGGACTCAGTCCCTTCAATTAAACCCGAGAGAGACTAAAGCCAGTAAATTAGAGAATGCGACAAATGCAGCACAAAGCACTGAAGATCCCAGAAGGTATCAAATTCAGTGTTAAAGCAAAGAAACAATAGGGAAGTCCAAGACATTTCAGAGTGTAGTGAATCAAATTAAATTGCCTGAAATTCCACATGGAATACATTTGACAAATTTCTTTCCCCCTCTTCAGCTTTCTGTTTGAGATGAACTGTCGTCTGGCAGCTTCAAACGTCTGGCACAGCTTCAGCTTCAGTTTGCTGGGGCTGAATCCAAACACGAACCTGAACTTTACCAGTTCTGCTCTTTTTGTAAACATACTTGCTGTGGCTGCCAAATGCTTTCCAAAAGCACACAAACCCCAGAATCCAAAAGGAAAATATTGTCTTGCTGCAATGAAATTTGCATTTTTCCCACCTCTGGGCAGCATCCTGAGCGCAGAGCTGGCGGTCGGGCAGAGCCCACCTTGCCCTCTGCTCCCCCACACTCTAAAAGGGGATGGAGAGTGGGGAGCTGCTGAGGGAGGGAAGTGTCTCTCACTCACCCAACACAAGCCCACCCCATCCAGAGCCACTTCTTCCCCCAGGGCTACATGGGCAGCTAATAATACAACAATTAGCAGTAGGATTCCTCAGACGTGCTGGATAAGACAAGCAGTAAAATGTCATTATACACGTGTCACTGATAGCGAAGACCAGTTTAGATTCCCCCAGTGAGTAGTCTCAGAACAAATTCATTTTAAGGTAAGGAACTTCAGCAGCGGAAGAGATGGATATAAAGAGGGTTATGATCAAATTGCTCCTGAGAGCAGATAGCATCAGCCTGGATATATCAGATTTTTTTTCCACTTTGCTTTTAAAACATAATTGGTTTTGCAAAAGGCTCACAAGAATGCACACTTCTTTGACACAGAATGCCTTTCTTCACCAGCAGCATTCCACTACCTGCATAGATTCTTTCCTACAAATTCTTTCTTCCTCCATTTTAGGGCTTTTTAAAAACTTCCAAGCTCCATAAATAATCCAACTGCAAACAGCTGAACTAAGGTGGCTAAACTGAGCCCACCTTCAAGCTGAAGAGCAGCAAATGGCAGAGGTGTGGGAATTCTGGCACCAAGAAAAGCATCTTTTATTGTCCACAAAGTCTCAGCCTCACCTTTGAGAGCCACATGGAGCTCCACCACTGCCTAAAATAGACAACACCTGGTTCATATAAACTCTGATTTATTGAATGTCTTCACTCCCCTTGGGTTTTAATTATGAGTAGATCTTGTAACTGTTACATTTGTATTTGTTTTATCCATCTAGATATTTTTCCTGCACTATTAACTACAAACTGAAAGCTTGTTCTAAATATAGTACGAAAATATACTTTAAAATATGCATATGGTCTTTATTAAGGAAATCCCCATACTGAATTTTTAGATGAAATAAAAGCACCACTGAAACCACTGATTAGCGAGCAAGCCTTTACCTGATTTAATACGAGCCTAAAGAAGTTGCTTTTTATTACAATAAAACTCTAAAGAAAATAGAGTACAAAACTGACTGCCCCTCATCCTAACCAGTGTGGTGACAGAAAAAAAAATCCCTCATTCCTGCACCACTCTGACTGCTCCCAGGGGCTTTTTGGAGGGTATTGAGCCAGTTCCAATGGTCAGGTTATTTTAAAACACCTCTCTGGGGTGGCACTTCCTCAGTGCACGAGACAGATCCAGACTGTGCCTAAAGAATAAGACATTCTTCTTCTTCCTCTAGGTAAGAGTAATACAATCAGGAATGCAATCACTGGAAGCCTTCTCCTGAGACAAGTTTTCGTCTAAGCTTTTTTTATTTCCTAATGAAACTCTTGATCTTTCTGGGAATAACTTGATTTAGAAGTGACTTTTTAATTTGTATGGCTGAATAACTACCACCACAACAGAACATACAGTGCAATAAATAAATAAATTCCACTTGCAAACTTCAGAACTCTCTGCCTCCACATCATCCATCAAAACTAATCCTGTAAAAAACAAAGGATGTGACAAACCCAGCCAACCTTTCCCCCCATCTTAGAAAAACAGTGAAGACTATTACTGGAAATGTCCTGATGTTTCTGTTAAGTGATGAATCCTCTGAAAACATTCAATGCTGGTTCACAAACACCCTCCAGGAGGACCAGCAGATGTCATCTCCATAAGCCCAACACACTGACTGGGCAGCTCTGGTGCAAACACAGAGGCAGAATCCTGTCCTGCTCATGGCACAAAAGATTTGGGAATATGATGGAAAACAGAAATTGCCCCAGATGTCTGAACTGCTGAAACTGGAAAGCAAAAAGGGCTGATAGCTGAGTTTTCCCTCCCCCAGTGTCAGCACACAGAGTGACTCGCGTGCTGAACCATCTGCAGACCAACAAACCCTCCAGGTAGAGCAATAGGAATGTAAGAAATATTTGGCTCTGTATCTGTTTTTTAATTTAGAAGTTTTGCATGTAAACAGATACCTTCTCTTCTTCCAAATCCACACTGACATCCATTACTTATCATTCTGAAGTGACTGCTAGGGGAGACGTGACTAAAAAATACCATATTCCATGGATGTGTTCTTAGACCTGCCCATGGTTGTGCTGTCTGGTTCCTGCTCACAGAAACCCAGCTGTGAGAGTTTCAAGCTGAAATCAAAAAGTCGGGTCATTTAAAGACATAAAAGTCAGTTACGAGGTGTAATTTTATCTTTTATTTATTGATTGATGGGTTGAAAGGGAAACATTGACTGGCTGATATCTTTTAAAGGTTAAACAAGTGTGATGAATGGTATCAAAGAAAGCCCTACCAAATCTTGCTTCCCACTTCTTTTATGAACTACAGGGGTACCAAAGCCAAGTTAGATGGGGTTTTGAGCAAGCTGGTCTAGGGGAAGCTGTCCCTGCCCATGGCAGGGCAGTGGAACAAGGAGATCTTGAAAGTCCCTTTCAACCCACCCTATTCTGTGCTTCTGTGAACAACATCCCAAGGACACAACAACCTCAGTATTCCAACAGGGACCACAGAGGGATGAAGATACCTGAGCTGGAGACTCATCCTCTCCATACAGATGTGGAGGGTGCAGCTGGCACCTCCCCCAGGAGGACACTGCACTGGCTCTTCCATCCTGTTGCCAGCATGGGTAGCAGCACTTCAACACTTGCCAGTCACACATTTGCAGTTTTTTCAAGAGCAGGCCTCAGTAAGGACTGTCAGCTACCGCTGTCAGGGATGTCTAGCTCAGTGTAAACACTTCGTTAGGAACGTGATGAAATTACACCTTCAGATTTATTCTAACTGCTAAAATAAATCTTTGCACAGAACAAGGATGCATTCATTTATACTGCAGTGCTATGACCACAAGTTTTAATTTTTACTGTTTAATTATTCATCCTGGATCAGGTCTCAATTTAAGCTAATATGCAAAGATGAGGAAGAATGGGCACTTGTTTATCTCAGGTTTTTTCCAATTAATTCAAGTTGTTCAGTAATCACATTACTTTTCTACTATGTGATAAGAAAGAAAGAAAACAACCAGCAACCATCCAAAGGACAAAAAAAAAAGACTCCCTTTACACAAAAGAAGGATATTCCACAAAATTTACTTGCATGGATAGACTCCAATAAACCAATTAAAATATTAATTTATAAGGATGGCTCATACTATTGACTTAGCCTATGAGGGAAATTTCTCTTCCTTTTTGCCTTTAAAGTCTGTAATATGATGAGTGAATTGACCTAATAACAGATTATATGATGGAGATTGGCACAGGTTTCCTGAAATTGTCCTGGAAATATGAAATTGTCCTAAATTTCCCTATTGTTCCATATGGGCAATGATAATAGATAGTACATCAACCAGCAAATTCAGGTCTATTACCTGGTGCTAGACCTGAATTAATCAAAACTAGAACTTCCAACCCACCAAAATGTCTGCTAAAATTAACCATCTTCTACCTTTTTGCAATAAAAACTTGCGAAAAGCTGAAGTAAGAAACAAAACCAAACTATCATTCAGTCAATAACTCATACAGTTTTAATGACATTTCTGACCTTTAAAACTAAAGCATACCCAGACTATTAGGCAAAGAGAAAAAGTAACAAGAAAAGCCAGCAAAGAAAAGAGGAGCTACCCAGGAGGAATCCTCTGCAGCTCCAATATACAACATTTCCACTTTTTAAAACTAAAATGTCACCAAAACTTCACCAGCCACTGCCTTCCCTTTGTCTGATGAGTCTGTTGCTCACTCAGTGGTTCCTTTGATTACTCTGATGTCCAAAAATTTCTGAAAAATAGTCAGGTACTAAGGGCATATCACTGTTTGAAATGTAGTTGTCAGAACAGAGTATTACTTTATTTCTCTTGCATGTAAATACCAGCAAGAGCCCACAATCTGTCATCTGAATTACCTACTAAAAATCATCCAGACCTCGAGGAGTCCTTCTGATCCAGACTCACAGATACATTAACACCTTTATCATGTCTGTATGAAGCACAAGGTGCCTGGGCTTTTAAAGATATCACTGCCCTGAGTTATTTTTGTGTTCAAGCATAGGCATCACTTCGTGATCAGTCCTTGAGCTTATATGCAGAAGTTAATTATGCTGCAAATTATTCAATTAGCCATTTGCCATCGCCCTTGTCTGACTGGAGCGTAGGGTTGGGGTGGTGACCCCTCTCACAACCAGGTCATTCCACAGAGGAGGAGGCAGACATTGAGCTTCACTGAACCCCAACCACAGCCACACCACCAATGCTGCATGGTTAACCTTCATCTTTTTCTGAATATTCATAAAAAAAATCAAACAAAACCGAGAAAATCTTTTTGTTGAACCTCACTGCCACAGGCAAATCCTTCTCCTTTGCAGGACTGTCCCCTATGAATGCACCTCCCTTGGTCTCACGTGGTGAAGGTAAGGCCATGGAGCTGCCCCAGGAGCCTCCAGCACTGCACATGGATGGAGGGTGGGCTGTGCAATGGTGCAATGCTGACGTGCTCCCTTCCACGTGCACGTGGCCAGGACACCTGCACAGCACTCCCCTGCTGCACGCTTGGCTCGATAACCACTTATTTCTTTCAGCACCGAAGAGCTCAAGCTCTAAAATGAAAAGGTGGTGGGGAGGAATTCATCCATTTGGGAAAGATCCACCCAACCAGCAGTTTCACAAAGAAAAATACAGGCTGTCTTGTTTAAAACCACTGTCCTGTGCTTAGGCAGCCCTCCTCCTCGGGTACCTGCACTACACAATGCCCCTCTGGAGGGTGATATTATATGTTCACTCTCTACCCTGTTATTTCTGGCTGCTTAAGCAGCAAAGGACCAATATCCTGTTCAGTTATGCTCAGTTGGTGCAAGGGAAATCAGTGAGCGATCGCTCTGCAGCTCAATTCCCACACCTCGTGCTCGTGTGGCACTGCTGGTTTCTGACAATGATTGATGACTTGTACCAAGCCCCTGTTCCCAGGAACAGAATGGGCATTTCTTCATGAGCTACCCGTTATCACAAAAACTCTATGAGCTTTCAGGGTAGAAAGCTTATCCTCTGGAACAGACTTTCCCATCTAAACCACCTCCTCCTTTCTCCTGTGATTTACTGTTCATTTATCTTTACTGGAAAATTGGCCTTTCCGAGTTACAAACTAGAGACATCTGAGGCTCTCATTTCTGGAAAAGCCAGCCATGGAAACTCGAGAAATGAAAAGCCAGCAATCCCATTGGCACATTAGCAGGTTTTAGACCACAGTTAATCCGTTGTCGATCCTACATAATTTCACATTAAATTTCCTTTACATTTAAGTCACAGTGAACTGAGCAGTGGTGTACATACCCATCACCCAGATTCCAGTGACCATCAAAAATTAAGAGCCGCTGTTCACCCCATAGGGGTGTTTTCCCAATCAATACTGTGTCTATCAGGCCGTCTGGCTCTCCAGACAGTATTTCCACAAAAATTAATTCACACCTAAAACAGAGAGCAGACATACAGCCATTGCTTCAGTGATGGTTTAGTTCCTTCCCAAAAGTCACCTCCTTATTTCTGGGAACAGGAAAAACACTCACGTTTTGATTTGAAAGGGAGCTTCGAACTGAGTAGTGCCAAGTACCTCAGACAAGGCAGGAAATCAGCTAAGGGATTAATGGATTTTATTCACCTACTACTCAGCATCCCACAGAAGAGCCACAGAAAGTGCTTGTGCCCTCTCAAGCCTCTCACCGTGGTGCTTGGTGGTGACCATCTTGAAAACCCTGGTTCCATTTGGCATTTTACGCTGTTGTCTGGTTTCAGAGTTGATATTTAATGGGAAGGGTGAAGGACAGAGGTCCTGGGCTGGGCCAAATCATACTTGTTATGGAGTCACATCACTTGGCAAACCAATACCATCACTTCATCTTTTGAAACTCTATCTGGTCTATCAGGGAACACAGAAGAGCCAACCCAGCCCTGGCAGGTGTAGGGCCATCTAAATCATGAGCATCCAGAGGACTGGTGGGCAACTACACTGCAGCCCCCTGAGCAGGGTTGATCATCAGTTTGGAATTAAGGCAGTTTTCTCACGCTGTTCATCCAGCAAATGAAGGCCAAAAGACGATCAAGTCTACCAAGGATGCGCTAAGATAAGGAAAGGAGAAACCAGTAACTCTTACTTTACTGTTACATCTTGCCAGCTCCAAGCCTTACAAGTGAAGCTAAAGAGTATTTAGTGATTTACTCTACTTAGTTCTAGCTAGCTAGATTACTAAAATATTCTCTTCTGTCTTAGCAGCAAGGCAGGGTGTGGGTAGACGGGGTCAAATCATGTCTGTTTATGTCACCTTTTAATTTAGCTGATTTGGGTTGAAAGGATTAGAGATGAGCTACTCCTTAAGAGGATTCTTTAAAGCAAGGAATTAAAAAAAGTCTGAAAATCTTAAGGTCTCCTAATACATGTGACTATTTTGCTGTGTTTCTGTCCAGAAAGAAAATAATTATTGCACCAACAAAAACTCTGTATCTTCTAGTAATGAACAGTAAAACTTGTCTGGAGGAAAAACCCAGTGATTAGATTGTGAGTATGTGTTACTTCCAGATGTAAAACCATTTTACTTGAGACAATATTAAGATGCTAAGATGCAATGTTTGATCATTAATTTTGGCTACCACCACACATTAGTGTTGCTGCAGTCTCAGATTTTTTTCTTCTCCCCTGGTTTTAGACAGCCTTAATCACGCTTACAGCCGATTCTAATTGCTGAATCCTATCACTCTCCACCTTCTCTAAAACGCTCGGGGCAAAAGAAATAGTGAAGATTAATGACAGACGTGTAATTAGGAGAAAATGTAAAGATCTCATGTTAATCACTCAGAAATAATTTGATAAATACGAAATTCTGAAGAGCTCTCAGAGCAGGAGATGATAGAACGAGTGCTGTGGCACAAAGCTGAGCACATTTATATGTGCCACACTCCCTGCAACTGGAACGGGAGCGCTCCCGCCCCAGTGTGTGGGCATGCAAGGGAGGCTTTATTAACATAATGGCATTCAGCACGCAAGACCATCTGTTTTAATTGAGCAAGCTTTTTCGTACAATGCTTTGCTCCACTAATCTTGTTTAGATTAATGTTAATGTTCTATTAAAAGGTAGTTTATCATCCCACAATACTGAGTTAAAGCGATCACACCCATAGTAATATTCTCGTGGAGGCAGAGAGCTCCCTCATTACCAGGCCATTGATCAACTATTAAGGCTGGGAACCTTGGGTAAAAGTAACCAGAGGTCTTTTGTCCAGTGAGCATGAAGGCACAGATAAATAGCTTTTATTTAATTAATTTAAAATACAAAAGGATACAGTCCCAATTATGCCTTTGGATAACTATGGGAATGATACTTTAACTAATACCACCTTTCAGGTTGTAACAGAGAGAGCAAGTGTCAAACTGGGATGGGTTTCTCTCAATTTCTTTTCTTCCTACGACATATCTTCTCTCCATAACCCTTGGTCTGTCTTTAGTGTTTGCTTTTAATGAGAAAGCAGGAAGCTGAGTGCTAGTTGGAAGCACACCTATCATTAAAAATGCAGACACAGGGCAAGACAAAATGTGCAGCAAAGCACCTTTTGTATGTGGATCTAAAAATCCCAAATTGCAGGAGGCATTATTACATCCTGAAGGTTTCACTTTTTTTCCCCACAAATATGGCAGAATCTGAAAATGAACTTTTGTATCCTTCATGGCTGGAGAATAATGCATTTAAATGTTTTGGCTATTATTTTAGAGGCTATATTTTTTAAAACAAAATCACGTGCCAGCCAAGAAATGAATCATTCCACTGCTGTTTAAGGGTTGGGTGTTGGAATAGCAAATGGATTACAACCTGCTACATTTACAACAAAAGTAGGACTATCCCCAGAAAAACAAATTTGACACCCATCTGAGTTTGACCTTCTTCCCTCCCTTCATTTTCATAAATGCTGTCCTGACCTGCTTGAGCCCAGGCTCAAGCCCTTGGTGAAGATCACACCTTCTGGCTGTTCCTTCCACCCCACTGTTTTGTTTCCTTGCACACCCCTGGGTCCATTTTCTCCTCTGCACTCAGCAGCCCTCAGTGTGTGACTCCTCCAACATTTCTCCCCTCTCTCATGTCACCAGAATCCAGGAAATTGCCCTCCTTGTTCTCAGCCAAGTAGCTTTGCTTTTTCCATTGCTGCTCCATCACTGT
>JAOXXN010000252.1:10432703-10478183 GCA_026770055.1 Myrmophylax atrothorax
TGGGATCTGTATTGCACGAGGTCCTGCATGAAATCATGGGGCTGCTTCCAAATCCTTTGCATCTTTGCACTGAACCCAAGAGAAGAGAATGAGGAGAGGCAGCCAGGGAGTGTGAAAATGCTGGGGCAGGGTGAAATTGCACAGGAAGCGTGAAAGGACAGGGACAACACTCAGAGAACCACAGCAGACAAGTAACTTCCACACGTTATTGTATTCCATCATCAGCAATATTGAACATTAATGCTGTTCAATCAGTTTTCTCTTTAGGATGAAGTTACACTGTGCAGTGTGTTTTCAGCAGGGTGGGCATGGACCTGCCTGTCCTTCTGCTGGGCTCTGTGGGAGAAAAGATATCACACTATCTGTGATGTCAAACCACCTTTGCACCTTCCCTTAGATTTCCTGGCTACTTCCCACATTTCCATGTGTGGAGGGCAGGGGAAGATGCCCCACCAGCACCAGCACCCTTTGGGGTCACTGCTCTCCAGTGAAAATGCTGAATGAGGTGCCTGTGGGTGCAGCAGGCAGGTGCCTGCACTGACATAAAAGGCACAAATCTAAACACCTCCTTTGGTCAATAATGCAATGTAGACTGTGACTGGCATTTTTTCCTCTCCAGACACCTAAGAAATGCATTCAGGAACCTGTGCCTAAGCTGCACGGGCTGTTAGCCAACACCCTGCATCTACACATGACAAATTATGCATTCAGCCATTGTTTGAAAGTTTTGAATTCACTGTTGGTGGTAAACTTTTTACTAGAACACACAGATGGTCCTGCCTGATCTTGTTAATGAAAAACTCTCACACAGCTACAAAAACAGACGTGATCATCTGTTTTTCAACATTCTGAAAAAAATCTACAGAGGTGTAAGGTGCTATACAAATGAGAATAATTAGCTTGTGCCATCTGTGGACATTAAAAAACCAGAGTGTCTGTATTCCTATGTTTCATAATGATAAGCATTATGTCTCCAGCAAAGTACATACTTAATAACTTTTCAATTTATTGTGACCTTCTGCTCCAATTTACTTAAGGAACTATAATACGAGCTGTGCCTTGCACCTTTTTCACCTTATAATTAGCAAGTAATAAAAAATGCTATTAAAAAGTAATAAGTCTGAAGCTCTCTGACAATTCACTGATTAATTCTTAAGATTTTGAAGTACATTGGAACATACTTAGCTAAAACATCAATTTTATCCAGTTTTCAGCATGGCTAATGAGTGTTGGTGCATGATCAAGCCTCAGAGCTCACTCACAAGCAATGGCTGCAGGAATTGCACCCCTTGGTGTTCCACAGCTCGATGACAGGGGAACAATTGCCAGGTCTTTCCAACCCAAGTTTAGTGGTGAGCCGTGCTTCGCCTTGCACGTGTAGCGCTTCACGCCTGAGCTCTCTGGCAAGAAGGGCACAACACTGGAGCAACGGGGAATGGATGCCCTCAGCATCCAGTGAGGAATCCCTTATACAGATGAGTGCCTTAGAGGGGAAGCAGGAAAAACCATCAGCATCCAGGACTGGATTTCACCTGATTCTGTGTAACATCCCCTGGAGGCATTTAAACATGCTGAGGGTGCAGAACTGATGTTCCTCAACCTCCAAAAAATGGGAAGTGACTAGGAAGGCTGGTCTTGGAGGCTGTACTGGCTTTTTTTCACAACACTCGCATCGTGAGAGGAGAAATTATCATTACTGATGCAAAAGGAGTCAGGTCATTTGCATGATAGAATGAAGAGCATGTTAAACAGCACTGCACAAACTACAGCTGCCCCCAAACTGGAGACCTGGGTAAGAAAGAGCAAGCCCAGTGAGGAGGGCTGAGAATGCAGCCCCCATTACACAGACCTTTGCTGGATACCAGGAACACTTGGAGAAACTGCTGCCCCACCCCTCTGCAGGCACTGGTGTGAAATATCTCCTCCATGTGCCATTCAGCAACTCTCTCTGAGGTGTGTACTCAAACACTGTCATATTAATGGCTTTCATTTCATATTAAGTGAAAGCAAATAACGTGCAGTGGGCAAATGCTAATTCCATGGAGTGCTGAGAGCTGCAATGCTGCTGCCCTAGAGCCAAGCAGAGTGTGCTCTGCTGCCACTGTCGGTCCTAGCGCTCTTCCACTCATGAACTGCTCTTACATTGTTCACACAGAGAAAAAGGCAGACAGTTTTCAGCCTCCAAACCACTATGGAAACCCTTTCTCAACAACATTTCCTACACAGAAATAGACCTGAGCTCCAAAATAGACCTGAGCAGAGGGTCAGTGAGCACTATGTTTTATTTATTATTTCATGATTTATCGTTATTTTGTTAGACGCTGGTAGCAAACCCCAAGGGTACAATGCAAGATCCAGACCATAATCACTGTGCCCTGAACAGCCTGACACCTAGAGAAGATTAAAATAGGAAACACATCCTGTGCTCACCTCATAATCCTACCATGGACAACCACAGCTGCAAATATACAGATGCACAGTCCTTACTTTCTTATCTGTTACATGTTTTAATACCAGCAAAGGTCTACCTCTATTCATATTTGACCTGAAACCAGACAGCTGAGTGAGGGAAGAGACAGCAGCCACTGAAAGCATTTTTAATTGACTAGTTCCCACTCCTGACACAACACTGGAGTGTAACTCATTTAAAAACCATCTTGTACTTTCCAGGTTTTTTTGATTTGTACTTTCTGATTTGAGCTACTGCTACACTGACTCACCCGCTGTCTTTAAAATGTTCATAGATTTACCTGTTACAGATGGTTAAAATTAAAAGTGTGAACAGGCCACCCCAACTTATAATACCACTTCTTTCTCACTCATTTTCTTTCTCAGGGGCACAGGTGAGTTAGTCAGTCCTTGCTGTCAGTCCAAGCACTTGGTGTTGTTTCACCTTCTAAACCTTGTCTCCTTCAACTGACCCCATTTCATTTCTATTCCTGAAATATCTCCAAATTTCGCTCCTCAGTTTCCATTTATTATGACAAATGTCTGCTGAAGGTTTGAGAGTACCTGCCTTTACTTTTACTGCTGTATTCATTTAAGCTGCAGCATCTCCTAATTAATTTAAAATGGTATTTTTTCCAGACTTCCACTGGATAGAAAGGAGCACAGCTCTGCTCTGAGATGACTTGGAAGAGCATGCATGCATTGCTATCTCTTAAGTGCACTCTGAAGTCAAATCAATTCACAACGTCATGTTCACAAAATGGGAAATGATAAGAAAAGAATGAGTTCTGTTCTACAAATTACCAGCAATTCAGTGCGGTGCTTTAATGTCATTCCTGTTCTTCAAGGATGTCACTGAATGCACCAGGCAAGTAAAATGCCCATATGAAATTAAGACACTAAAAGTAAATGTTTGCTCCTGTGTTGTAAAGAACCTCATAAACGTCAGAGGTTTTTATTTCATGCACACCACAGCTTGTAGAGACACAGGAAACATTTGGTTCTAATGGGAAACTGATGTTCCTTTCAGCACCGTGGTGCCCATTAGTACCTGTCTGAGCGATGCTGCCCTGCCTGTGTGAGCAGCCTGACACACCAGCAGACCAGGACAGCACAGACAGTTTAGTTGTATGTTGTTTTAAGTGCCAGGGGAAGAGCAATTCACATACTTCTCAAAAACACTGTGTGTGAAGTCTCGTGTCCCTTAATGCTGTTACACCACAGTCAGACAAACCCTACTCGCTGTATTACCACGTACAGCCCCGAGTCCCCCAACTTCTTTCACTCTCCTCCACATCCTTCGTTTCATTCCTGTCTACTCAACAGAAGTGTAACCTGGAACACAAACACAACCAGGAGATGAGGAGAGCTGGGGACACGTGCTTGGGGTACCAGTGGGTGACCAAGAAGAGAAAAGGGTGCTCAGGCTGGTGATTCATCACTCTTTTGTTAATTCCTAAAATTTTGGGGTATATGAGTATTTTGGGGTGTACCAATTGCACTAAAATGAGCTTAGTAGAATAGTATTACCCTGCACTTTGATTTAAGCTGGATACTGCCACAATAACAAGGGTATATCATGTTTTCTCAGTATCTCCTGGTACCAAGCAATGCTGCAAAAGCCCAGCGCAAACACACCAGGCCAGACTGCCAAGAGAGACCAAAATCTCAGCAATTCCTGCTGAAACATGGATAAAATATAACTAAGGGCATGGTATCAGAGCTGCTCCATTCCCATTACAGCATACGCAGACAGATGGTCAGCCCCCAGTGACTCCAACCTTGCCGCAAACCTGGGAACTTCATTAGGTGATTCAAAGGCAGCCCCATCCTTAAAAACTTGGTTTCAGCTATGAGAAGGCAACAACTGAGCAGCTGACCCCAGGCACCTTTGGAAATGGAGGCTGATCCCTTCTCACAATCCAGGTAATTATTATCCTGGGGAGAAAGGAGGGGAGAAGCGTTCTGGCAGGAGCTCAGCCTGCTCAAAGGCAGACTCCACTCTGGAAGAAGGAAACACACACTCAAGTGGTCTGTTTTTCACTCCTGGAAATGCTAACAAGATTTTTGTGTTTGATTTTTGACTTTACATGAGTCAAATCAAAATTAAGGGATTTCCATGTGTGATACTGAACACACACTTTTGCATAAGGGATTTGTGTTTTGTAAATTATACCCCTTAGCCATATCACTAGTCATTAACCTAATTTCAATTTCAATAAGGAGATTCTCCGGTTTTGTCATTAAAATTAACTAGCTCCTCACTGAGAAGATACAATTAGGGTGAGGTGAAAGGATAGCAGCAAGTCTGATTAAACCCACTTTTTATTGCGCAGCTCCCCGTACTCC
Source organism: Myrmophylax atrothorax (assembly GCA_026770055.1). NCBI lineage: Eukaryota > Metazoa > Chordata > Aves > Passeriformes > Thamnophilidae > Myrmophylax > Myrmophylax atrothorax. The sequence continues at coordinate 10,437,501 of JAOXXN010000252.1, forward strand.
CCTGCAGGGATACAAAAGCATTCCCCAAGCGACTTTCCCTCACTGACTGGTAAGGTGTCAGAGCATCCCTTTTGCAGTGTCTCAAAGGCCACGCAGCTCCTGCTGTTCCTGCTAAGTGCTGTCTGTCATGGGCTGCAGAGGTTTATACAGACACTGGGATCATCTCACAAGCGCCTTTCTACAGTGTTCAAATGCAGAAGGTCATTCCAGGAACTCCTCGTTCCAGTAGCAAAGGCAATGCCTGGGAACAGCTCTGGTGCCAGCCTGTTGGGTACCCATGGTCTGAAGTCATGTGATCCTCATAAGTTTGCCATGGGAGCATGTGATGACCCCTCGCTGCTCTCACGGGTGCTGGGAATGCATCTGGATCAGGCAAAGGAGCAGGGAAAAACTTTATCTGCCCAGAGCCAACAGGATAGACTTTTGTGAAAAAATCACTCAAGAGACTGTGCCAGATCCAGAAACATTTGGGACAAGCAAATGCACAAGTGTGGGAGGCAGAGCTGGGATGTAAGAGATGTCCTCGAGGTTTGGGGGTGCCCAGCCAAAGCCTGGAGCCCCCCAGCTCCCAGCAGTGACACTGGCACATGGGATGTGCTGCAGCTTGGCAAGAGCTGAGCATGACAATTCAGGACAGGAAGAGGTCCAGCCCCTCTGTCAACTTGTGCCCTGCATTTCCAGACCAGCAGGGCAGAAGCCAGAGGAATTTCTACACTTATTTGCTTCGGAGCATATTATTCTGCAATCTTCCTAGAGCCAGAAGTCAGCAACAATGGCCAGCAATGATTAACAAAGTGCTGAGAGCAAATACAAATAAGAGACTTTTCTAGGGCTTCATCTAGAGAAAAAACTTCCTCTCTACAAAAGGACATCCCAGAACTCACTGAAGTGACTCAGATTTTATGGGTCCTGAATGATGTAGTAGAAAATTAACAGGATTGTGTATTTCACAGAAAACAGGTAAGAGATGAGACTGAAAAGAAATGTTATTTTAATTGGATTTTTTTGTTCTCTTGTTATCTTCAGCACCTCAACAATGCCTGCAGTACTTAAAACCTTCTGGGACTTAAAGCTCCATTTCTTTGATTCCATTCTCATTTGAAACTTATATAAGCAATATTATTGGTATGTAAGAAAAATCATATATACAAGAGTATGCAAAGGACACCCTAACTGGTGTAGGGTAAACCCACACGACACAACCAGCAACAGATGTAACCCAAGAATTCTAAATTCCAATCAAATGAATCCGAAGATTAATTGCAAAATCCATCAAAGTACTGTGGGGAAAAATAGTAAACTGTACATAAACATTCAGGGACTTGTGCAAATTCCCGTAGCCTATAATTAGATTTACTGAATGCCATCAAATCCGAGGCTCCAGTGCAAACACAGGCAGTTTCTGTTGTTTTAAGATGAGCACACAGATACATGAAATGTGTCTAATTACCCACAGTTGTTTTGTTTCCCTGTTTAATTTCAGCAGCAGAAATCCAGAGTTTCACAGTCCCTGCAATAATTAACTGCAAAAATCTGAATGTCTACAAAGTTAAAAAGTAAAAGACGAAAATGGAAGATAGTCATAAGCACTTGATGAAGCTGTTCTGCCAGCAAATTCAGGGTAGGGATTGTGGTGTCTACACCTCTCACGTAATCTATATCCAGGTTCATTAAATTCTCATCTTTACTTCTCTCATTACACAGAAATATAAACAAAAGCCCTTAATCCTGCAATCTCATCCAGGTGAAGAGTTTGCACAGAGCCCTTGCAGGTAGCCAGGCTCTGCCTGCAGCAGCAATCTGAGATCCATAGAACCAAAACACCTCATTTCCAACCACAGGGTCTTTGGGAAGTATCACCAACGTCCCGCAGATCCTCTTTGATGAAGAGTTCTACAGAACATTTTGGAAAGCAAATTCACCTTTCCATATGCACCCACATTACACCAACAGGTTGTCTAAGTGACAAGGGGATAGTAGGGATGCTGCAGAGCAGATCACACCCTGTGCTCAGCTCTGGGCTTCCCTATCAGAGTGGAATTCAACTCATCAGCATCTGCAACAGATGCTCAATTTACATCCAGAGCTCCACCAATGCAAGACTTGTTGCCTCTCACATGCAGTTCCTGCCTACATCCATGTGTTGGAATAAATACATTAGTACCTCTAATGAATGCACAATTACATATCAGTTTAAGACTAAACCCACAGGATGTTTAAATACACACACACCATACACTTTAGGAACAAAATTATAGATGACATTCTTCACCCTTAACTGCTCCACACAAAACATTTCCCAAACTTGAAGAAAGAAGACACTAATCTGTCTGGTAGCTGAAATAATTTTAGAATTATCCAGAACACTTTTTATTCTTGTTGGTACTTGCGTGTTTAATTTTAGAGGAGTAAATCATGTAATTGAAGCTTTGACATAAGAAGTGATTGCATTCAACTGCAGCTCTCCATGCCATGAGAAAATACAGAGGGATGATTTCAGATTTCTGTATTTGAATAAAACCCCCACATGCATTTTAGAAGCACACCCCAGACTATTGTGTGAAATGTTATTTTTCTGCAAGTGCAGGACTTTTCTGGTGCAGACACTGGAGAACACAGTTCCCAAACATGCAACAGAGGCCACAGTGTGGGCAGGGTGGGCACATGCACTGGCCAGGGCCGGCTTTGGAAGCTGGAAAATGTCCTAGTAGCACAACAAAGAGGTTCCAGGGCCATGTAATGTTGTCCAAGACACTCTCTAGCCCCAGAGCAACCCGGAACTGAAAAACTACAAACTACTTTGAGCCATTACAGCCATAAGAAACTTCTTCCGTGTAAGATCTCTTTCTTCCAGAGGAGGATGACTAAACCTCCTCTCTAGTGCCAAACAGATCTCACCACCAGAGACTTTCTGTTGCTTTCTCTTGCTCATCTTTTCCCCTTATTGAAAAGAATCAGCACTGCTGAGATGGAGTAAACTGATAGCTACACAAGGTAATTTTTATAAGACATTTATAATTTCATATTGCATTAATAGGCTTAACATAATCTCTTAGACTTTGTTGGAAATTGGACCCTAAGGGAATTAGAAGCCTAACTCACCTTGACTTTCCATTGTATTTTGAGTCTAATTGGCTTAGCATCTTTTCAAAATTCTAGTTTTAATTGTTACATTAGTTCTTAAAGTTACATCTGAGTAAGAGAAGTGACTAAAAGGCCGCTTATCCCACTTTCTAGGCAGGGTAACATCCTTGCAAGCACATCAGCTGAACCTGTTTTAGAGAAGCACTTCAGTTTCTCCAGTTTCCAGAGGCTCGGAGCCATGACTAGGAGAATGAAGACAATCAGGTGCTATTCCACAGATGTCTGAAGAATTTTACCAATTCACATCTCCCCTACTGCCTAAAATATTCATTATACACATGTGGCTTCAGATTTGCCCACCACCATGCACTTTCTGCCAAGCACAAAAGACTGGCATTTATTTATCTGTCACTGTTAGCAGGACATCAGGATCAGGCTGTAATTCAGTATAATCGTTATTGCTTTTCTACTCCTTCTAACTGCATTTTCAAAGAGAGTTAAAATGAGACTGGATCCCAGAGGGGTGGGCAAGGTATAGGCATATCATAAAAAGTTTTTAAGAAACATCATGAAGTTGCCTTTGATTTTTTGTTCACAAACAAAAGGCTATATATAAAACCATTTCCAAACAGAGATGTAGGGTGAAAGATGGGAAGGTTTGTATCACAGGTAAGAACTGGAGATAGGACGTTATTGTGACTTACACCTCATTTGTTAAACTAAACATTAGGATAGGGATCAGGTTGCAAAAATTGGTACTGGGAAAAAATATTTCCTTACTTTATCTACCTAGTGAGAGCCAGCCTGGATCAGCAGGGGCTGGAAGCTGGTGCTGGGCGAGTCCCCTTTGATGGTGGCTGCCAATGTGGAATTACAGCTGGCTCCAAAGGCAGCCTTCCAAGCTCGGCTGGAACTAACTGGCAACTTTGCAGGCAGTTTCATTGGCTCATAACATGCCAGGCAGAGAAATAATATGAATCAACTATACATAAATGAGGTGGGTTTTAAGCAAAAAGGAGAAATAAAAAGAGGAATACACTCAAAGGTGTCTGCCCCTTCGGGTTATTACAGCAAATAGCCAGGGCATGCATCCATAAATGCAGCTGGAGCCTAATTTCAGTCTTGTCTTAAATAATGGCACATTCATAGATTTCATTGGCATTATTCCCAATTTACACTCCAGTAAATTGTACCATTTCCATTCCCTGCCTCCCTCCAGGAGCAGAGTTACCACTGGTTCAGGGCTCCAAAAATCCCCACAGATGGTACATTTCTTGGTCAGTCCTGTCTCTACACCTGCAAAACGGATGCTTGGCTAAAGCACAGGCTGTGATCCATATGATCCATACGTATCATGGCCCCAGGGCAGGGCTCCTTTTACAGAGGGGAGGAAAGAACATATTTGCCCCTAAAGGAGGCAGTTAAAGCAGCCTCTCTGTTGTTGGATGGTCTACCTTTTTGTACAAGCAGTGCCACCAGACCAAGGTGAACTGCATTTGGGAATGCTTCAGGATTGCTCATGTTAGAAGGAATCCCTCTATATAAATTGTTGCTATTAGCATTATTAGCCTCTAAAGTAGGTTTCATCCTGCAGAGATGCTACCTTAAGAAATCTGAAGATTATTTTAAAATGCAAACAGCTTGTTGGAATATTCACCACTCAAATGAAAGGTGCAAATCCATGAGTGTCAGGGGTTCACCATGACAGAGTAAGCCTTCAAGAAGTAGTGAAAGCAAGTTAACTTCGTACCTCTTCCCAGACTTCTCACTATCCATGGCATATCCATGACTATTAACGTGGGGAGCCAGATTTTTTCCCATTACAACCTGTATTACTGCATGAGGACATCAGGCTTTGAATGCTGCATACATTTTCTGAATCACAGCATAAAGATGCCCTGAGATGAGCTTCTCAGTATTCTCTTACTCCTCTGATTTATTTGTCTCTGTCTGCAGCCTGAGTAACCTTTGTGGAAGTGTGGAACAGTCAGTTAACATGGAAAATACTGAGCAGGTCAAAGTGTGTCCTAGATGACCACATTTCACATTAAAATTCAAATACATCACTCATGTATTATACTGAGAACATGCAAAATGTAGCTATAAATATAATAATTTTCCAATATTCAGTGAAATGTAAAATCTGGCCATGCTTTCACAATATGACATTTTAAATAGCAATCCTGTTTCCAGAGGCAGCTGATTTCCACACTCACCAAAATGAGGCCTTTTACATTTGCATTTTCCATTGGGAATTTTCCCACTGGGTGCTTCTGTCACCAACTTGCGGGTGAGAAGGAAATGTTACATATTTAACTTGTTCTGGGTAACATTTTAAGGAGTTAAAATAAAGACTTGCATATCTATGTCAGAGAATTTTCCTCAAACTACATGCCAGAAACAAACAATATCCTTTGTCCCACTCTCACAGCCCACAGCACTGGATAAGGAGAGCTGTTACCTGGGGGATGGCACAAAGGTAGAGCAAAAGGTCAGTCCTGTCCTACTGAGTACAAAATTAAGAGAACAGGCTGCAGATGTGCAGGGAGAGATGGGTAAGGGAAGAGGCTTGAAAATGTGGATATATTTTATCATTATGTCTTTTTTGTTTTCTTAATTCTTATAAAATGACAATATAAAAGTGCTTATTTACATGTTCTCTAGATTATCACTGCATATTTATGTACTGGAGTCCATGTCTGCCTGGTTACTTTGCCTCTAAACTTACAATAGCTCAGATCTCCTGAGAGAATAAACTGCATTGATCCTACAATATACAGTTATGAATATAGTTTTTAGCAATATTAGCATCAGAGAACATCTGTTTACTTTGAGTTAATCAAGATTAATATTTTATCTTCTGGCTGGCTGAAACACCCACCTATGTGAAGCAATTTGCTTCAGCTGCAAGGATGAAATCTTCAAGCAGCAGCATCATATTAAGTACATACCAATTTTTTGACAGGGTTGTATCAGAGTAACTATGATTATGACTGACTGTTTTGCTTCACAGTCAATCCCATCCCAACATCCTGAAATAACTCAGTCAGTGATAGGCACACACACAGCCATCCAGTACCATGCTTATACAGAGACACAGCATGGCCTCATGGGCACCTTCCAGGGATGGAAAGGAAAGTTGAGTCATATTTGGAATTTTCTTCCAACTCTCTATTTTAACAATAAACATGGCACAAGGCAACTGAAAGCAGGCAGGGAACTCTTGTGGCCTCCCTGGCCCCTTTTCTCTCAAACAGTCACTGCAGGCTGATTGAGAATTCCATTAATTCCTCCAGGAAGGTACCCATCATTAATATGGGCAATCTGGAGGTACGTTTTCAAAGCCTTAAATTCCTGCTCTCGCAAAACACGTCTGTTTTGATCTTTCTATGCAGCCAACCAGTGAAAATGTTGCACATATTTTCTGCACCTATCCAAAGAAATTTATCTTTCACACCCTACTTCATGCCATATGTTGGAAGCTGAAAGAATGAAGGATTTAGCTGTCAGTCTCTGAAGGCAGTACAGGCCCTCTTCCAACTGCACACGGCGTCAGATCTCAAAGTATGACATTTCACTTTAGCTTCTGTCAGCACTATCTGCAGTGTATCACTGGTGCACTGTTGAAAATATTCTTGATAGGCAGCTCATATGCACTGGATAAAGTGCTCATTAATCTTGCCTTTTAAAGTATTGAGAAGTTGGGTGGTAAATTCTTAAGCGAACGCGCTCAGCTCCTGCACGGAGGGATGTTCCCGCTGTATTTCCCAGCCAGAAAAGGGAGGCTTCAAAAAGCCGCCTCTGAAGTGATTTCAGCTCTGTTTGTTTGCTTTAGGTATGTTTTTCCTCATGGAAAATCTCCTTCCTCCCTGTGGGTTTTGTGTTGCCAGTGGGGCACAGGAGCGATGCTGCAGAGCAAACCCCCTGCCAGGTACCAGCTGGGGAAGGGTTTACCATCCCCACATCCCTTTGGAGCAGTGGCACCTGTGGCTGGTCACCAGCCTTGGGGTACACCCCCAGCTCACAGCAAACAGAATTAATCCTCTCACCCACACAGAGGAGGTGAATTTTGAAAGAATGCTTTTGAACCGCCTCGAGAAAGGCACACATAGGGGGATCTTACAACTGCTCTGCCCTCCATGCCTGAATATTTTGGTGTTTAGCAGGAATAGCTCAGTCTGCAAGAACCTGGTTCTCTGACAAATATTTTAAAAATGTTTCCACAAAACAAGGGCACTTCATGAAAGATTTAATGAAAATATGGATTTTTGCTTGTTTTTAATCCCTTCCCTATTAATAAAAGATTGGGTTTTTTAAAGATTCACTATTTATTTTTCTCCCTCTGCAACCTAATACAGCAGAAACAGGCAGTAGGTGAGGCATTTGCCAACAGCAACAAGAAAACAATAAAATGAAACAGAATAATAGCCTGTCCCATCCCAACCACCCTGGGCAGAAAATGTATGATATGAAATTCAGTTTGACAAGGGACTATCAATCACTTCCTCCAATTTGTTATTACTACTAAACTACTTTATGCTCATATTGGCCTCCATATAAGAGAACGTGGCTTCACAGAACACACTAAATACTTCACTAAGAGCTGAAAAGCTGCATTTCCTAATAAAGCCAAACTCACGTTTTGGATGAAGTCTTCCAGTCTTTCAGCTTAATTCCATCAGGAATAAAAAGCCAAAGAAGAAAACAAAATCTCAAAGAGGCCAACCATTCTCTCTCAAGACAGAGCGATATCATTTATTTTAGTTCCATTAATTTTTGTACTCTCAAATATCTCCACACTAGGCAGCTGTCCTGGTTAAATCCTGGCATGTCCACTAACCAAACACCACACTAGAAAATGACATAAACCTGAAATGATTGACTACAGCAGAACCTGCTGAAGTCTCAAAACATCTTAACTTCAAATCAAGCTGGTAGGAAAGTGGCTGCACCAACTCCAGGTCTACCTGAGGTCCTGCAGGAGAGATGCAGAGAGATGTTTTGTGATTCATTCACAGAGAAGTATGAATGAATCAAAGGACTTACCCAGAAATGCTCCTCAGAATCCATTCAGTCTTGTGAAACAGCAGCACAGGCTCAGCATCCCACTCATTAATTCCCATGCCTTTTTCTTTTTCCCATGGTAAAGCAAGTTTTGGTCTACAGTCTGACTGTTCACACTTATTAACATGCAAAAATGTCTACACCATGATTTCATAGGAATATAAAATTCTAAATTTCGTATTTGTAGGCTGTACCAAGGGACCTCTCTAAGCAATATCATTCAGCCACAAACTCAAACAGTTTAGTGTTAACTCCCCTCTGCCAATACCTTAACACATATAATCTTCACAACCCATCTGCTTTGGGAAAATCTGGCATAGGAGAAGATCTGGCAGTGCCTATGAGCTATGCCCTACAGCACACAGAGGATACTGGGAATAAACCATGGACAGCAGGTTCTCCAACAAAAATGTCCTGTCCTCCCCACCAGCTGACTGACAGCTCAAGCCCTGTAATTGTGCTGTGGCTCTACCAAGAGAAAAATGATCTCCAAGTCTTTGCTGAAAATCACCCTGTCTTCATTTCTGTCTTCCCATAGCAATTTCCAGGTCCCAAGACCATATGGAAAAATAATTGCAGAGCTACCAATGTTGTCTTTAGTGAAAGGGGAAATGTGGACGCCCAAACCAGACCTCCTCTGAGAACTCCACTGCAGGAAAGTTGGTAATAAGAAATAGAGCCTTGAACCCTTTGCTTACCACTAACTTGAGAATGAGGTCACACAAGGTCTGAGGTGACCCACTTGCTCAGTGAAATGGAGCTTTGCCATACTTATTACCTGTCTGGGATCATGGGGAAGGAAGCATGGCATTCCAGGAGTACCAACAGACAGGACCAAACTGATCTGAAAGAACACCTTAAGCAACAGGAAATACCTGCAAAGTCAATATCTAATTATCATGGACTGGCAATTACCTCTGTATTCCGCCACATGCAAGAGGCTCAGACCCCCATGTGTGGTACATGGGAAGCCAATATACCTGTCTTCTGATATATTAAGTCCACAGAATGTCTAGAATTGGAGTTTGGAACAAATGCAATTTGATTTAGCTCTAGAGAAAGTAGTAACAAACCTGTACAAAATGTCTTTTAAGTGAAACCTGTTGGAGCCTCAAAGCTCCATATTAAGTTTTCACACAATCCATCTTGCAAGGGTCAAACAACCAAGCAAGAATTTGACTGATGTATAAATTTAATGACACGATCAGTGTGTTCGTGCCAGAATGATTGTTCTGGGCATCAAACTGCCATTTGCACTCAGAGATTCCCTGAAATGATCACAGCCTATGGATGCACAGCTGTGCAGGCACTTCTGCCTGAAAATTTGCACACAACCCTCACAAAAAAGCAGAGCTTAAGTAAACATCCTTGGTGCTTGGCCCATAGTGTCTAGTTTTGTTTCTAGCCAAACACTCCTAAATGGAGAGGACAAAACACCAGGAGATGATTGAGGAGTTCTCTGGAAAGGCATATGCACACCAGGTGGGTCTAACTTGCCTGAGACAGTTTAATTGTACCCCACAAAATCCACAGCTCTGCCATGTCAAAGCGTGGAGCTCCCCTTATCAGCACCTAAAGCCATTTTCAGTGCAGCAGAACTGAAGTGTTTACGTCAAAGCTGCTTATGAGGCCAACCACTCGAGAGTTCTCACTTTAAAGCACCATGAAATAGGCACACTATTATGGGAATTAGGGACATTTCTCAACAGAGCCCAGCTGGCAATCACAGGGAGACCTGGCTCCAACTTCAATGGATTCTGCACGCCTTGCCCTGACCCACCACACATCTGGATAAACCCAGAGCACGATGAAGGTTTGGCTCCAGAGGCAAAGTCTCCTCTGTTAAGACCATAAGAGATCCCTTGGTGCAGTGCCCTCAAAAGGGAAAGCCCCAAGGGACATCAGAGCAACCTTGGGATGCTGGAGAATGTTTTATGAAGCTGTCTCATTTTTTTGATTCACTACTCTTTTACTTAGTGGACACCTTTGGAAGTGTTAGAGCTTCCTCTGTGAAATTTAACTCACAGGGAAGGTTCTCTTCCGACACATTACAAATTCCAATCAAAAAGTTGTAACTTGCTGCAAGTGCCACGCACAGTTTCCCATTAACCTTCCAGTGGCTGCCATCACAACGTGTTATGTGGGAGAATCAGCTACAGTTATTTCCCCAAGGAAGTACTCATACTACCACAACAGGTAAAGCTGGCTTGAAAAATTCTGAAAGAACCTGAAGCATAAATGTTGTTGGAAAAAGTTGCTGTGAAGCATTTTGACTTCATTGAAACAAAACTTTACAAGAGAAGGCATATTTAAATATTTCCAGTTGAAATCTTTCAGATGCAGCACAATGGTGTGGGAAATTTCTATTTCTTTTTGGGGGGTGAAATTCCTAAATCCCACTGAGTGTGAGACAATTTAAAAACACCTTGGTAACATCTCCACTAGGACTGTGCCAACAGTTGTAAAGGTTTAGCCAGAGGTAGTGGGGACCCTCACCAAGGAAGGCTTGGATATTTATCCCTCTGTAACTCTGATGTGCTCCTGCAAGAGCAGCTCCTGGCTTGTTTTCCAACAGGACTCACCACAAATCTAGAAGTAAACACAGCCCAGACCCACTACTAAGAATGCTTGGAGTTATTTGTCATTTCTGTTGTGCTTCATATGAATTTCTTTCCAGAATGTGGTGGGTATATTAACGATGGGGAAAGCTGCTGTTTTAACAGCAATATAGTATCCCACTAACGCTTTTGTTTCCAAGTATTTTCATCTCAAGACTACAATTTCAGGCAATTAAACATTTCACTATCCCTGGGAAACAAGTAATTATTGTCGGTTCCATCTAACAGACTGAGGATCTGGCAAACACCAGTTGCTGATTAACCCAAACCAGGAATGGGATGTTGGGAGTTGCTGCACAGGATCAAACCTGGCAAACATCTTTCCCAGCACATCCCTCCCTACCTGGGATGGAGGAAGATGGGGGAAAACAGTGTAAAAACTGGGCAATTTATCATGACCCCAGGAACTGCAGATCAGCTCAGTTCCAGGCACTTTCAATCTGTCTTTTATTTATCAAGTGTGGCATTTCAAAGCTGTGAATGCTTCTCAGCCATTTCAATGCCATATTTCCTGCTGAAGATGCTCACTAAATTCTTAGTGTCAGTGACATCTTGTGGCAATGAACTCTTTGCTACAGCATATGGGAAATGCCAGCACGAGAGGGAGAGGCAGAAGCCCAGGGAGAGGCAGAATTCTGCACTGATGGCCCCTCGTGCTTCTGTTTGTCCCAGGCAAAGCTCAACCCTGAGCAGTCCAAGTTTCTAACCCTGCTCAGCCCAGCAAAGGGCTATCCAAGTGAAAATTATATAAAGAGTTATAGCAAACCCTGGAACTATACATGATTTTTCACATTTCTTGTCCTTTGTACTGCTTGAATGCTTGGGCTTCTGAAGTCCACATGAATCATCCCAAAAGCTTCCCAGCTCAGAATGCAAATCGGGCATAAAATACATTTAAACAAATTGTTTGAATTCATAAGGACTCAAATAATTTTGTTTTCTCTTTTTTTCGTTCTTTCTTCTGTAGAATAAAAAGGGATTAGTGCATGTCCAGCAATCTAAACTGAGCTTTTTTAGTAAAAAAATGTTGACAAAGGAGAATGTATATTTTTACAGCTCTGAAATCCATGCAGAAAATAAGTACTTCTAAGATAAATACCGCAACTTCATAACTTCAAAAAGTATTTGATGAAACAAAATCAATTTTCTTTAGCTGCATTTCATTTCCTTCTCTTCTAATACTTTCTTTTTCGGGCTTTCTTCTCTCACTTCGTGTCATTGGTCTAGTGAGTCTAAAAAAACCCTCTGAAATGCCTGTGGCTGATACACAGTCTGCTTAAGCACGTGGGAATCTTCTTTACTCTCAGCAAATCTGAGGTCAAGCCCTTTGATAGCCATAACCAGACAGGTATTTTTGCATGATGTTTGTTTCTTCAAACACTTGCAGCCTGCAGCTTATTTACACATCTTTGCACATGTCAGCACTTGCTGTGGGTGGGAATTCTGTATCTCAGCACTTCCATCCAGGTTCCTTGCCTGGGATTTTTTAAGTTAGGGGAAAGAAGGATCCTGGCAAGAGGGATGCAAGGGAAGCCCAGCAACTAGACCAAGGTAATTAGGTATGTTCAGACTGCTAAAGGTCACATAAATGACACATCTCTTAAATACATGGGTGATTTCATCCTGCTGAAGGCACAGACTTGTTTGGTAAAGTACAAAGACAGACAATAACCAACCATTTACAGCCTGAGGAGAAGAAGGGTAGGAAAGCAGGGAATTTTAACAGGCAAATGGCATGGCATTAGATAGCTCAAAGTACCTCTTTCATTTGGAAAATAATCTGAATGGTCTGCTCAGCACCTAACACAAATTTGGGGCACTGGAAATCCCACTACTATATGCTACAGAGAGACAGAGGTGTTAAATCCTGACTGTAGACATGTCTCAAGGCACATGGAATGTTCTGGAAAAACACTGGACAAAGCCAAAACTTTTTGACAATTACTACTTAAACATTTGTTCAGCCTCCTGCCTACTCTCCCGACAATTGCTTTCCATTTAGACAAGTAATTAAAAAGCAATTGTGCTATTTTACATGTGTTACCATGAATTCACTTTTCTACTGCGTATCTCAAAAAGTGCAAAATGAAAGCACTTGAGCCTGGATTTAGGCAGTCAAAATTCCACCTGAGTTCCTGCATCTAATGCTTCCAGTTAGAGAGGCGTCTCTGCAGACACAGCAACCAGGAGCCAAAAAGCCCAGAGCTGTCTGACTGTGGGCTCTGTGCAAGCACCTTGTTCCAAAACAATAGAATATAGAAGAGATTGAATTGGAAGGGACCTTTTAAACACACCCTTATCTTGGAGGGCCTGGCTCAGCCAAAGGGTTCATGAGCTGAGGCTTCACTTCCATACACAGTATCAGTCAAGTTTAGTTCACTGACTGGATTTAAAGATAGGTTATTGATGATTTCTGTCATAAACAGGAATAGCAACTTCTTTAAAAATATATTTCTGTCCACAACATGACCCAGAATTTCCCTGTGGCATCTGTAACACTCGGTTACGATCTGACTCAAAGAAGGTTTTACACTAAACAGTTGTGAAATACGGCTTTAGATAGGTCTCTTGTTGGAAAAAAGAAAAACACCTCCAGAATGGAACCTTGAGGTACAGATATCTGACCTAGATAAGGAAGGGTTTCTGAGTACTGAGGGAAGTGTCTGATCTGCACTTATCAGAAAACATGAAGGACTGTAATCCCATGAAGTCACCTGCAAAGCCTTCCAGGAACAACTCAGATTCCACAGCCAAGGCAAGTGTGTGAGACTGGCTCAGCCATCTCCAAGAAGGCAAATCACTGTAATTCCTTTTCAAGGCACAACAACTTCAAACTCACTTTCTGTCAGGCACCTGAGCACAAGTAGTCTTATTTCCAACAGCAGCAAGCACCAAGACTCTCAAAAAGATGAATGGAGGCTGTGATTGCTCACCACTGCTGACAATCAGGTGGCTTGTAGTTAAGTGTCTACATCTGCAAAAGAAAACAGCTGGCTCACAGCTTCCCCTTCCCTGCAAGTGCAAGCTGGGCTGTTTGAGTGCACACAACAGCCTGAATGCCTTCCCTGCAAAGTCTTGCAGCCTCCAGCAAAAAATACTAAAAGCATTGCACGGGTAATGCTCCTCTTTGCAATTTGCAGTTGTACCTTCCTAAATATTTTAAAGGTTTGACATCAGTTGTAGGCTTAGGTACCCAAGAAACGTGTGCCTTCCATTCCCAGGGGATCCTGGCATCAGGCAGCTCTGTACTCACACTGCAGGGAATACTGCTGACTGAAGGCCATTTGCTGTGAAGGATGGACAAGAAACTAAAAATGTCTTTAAATAAATTCTTTTAAGTTGGATCCATTAGGCTGGAGCTCACTGAGGCTGTATATTCTTACTGTGTTTGGGGTGGGGCTGGGAGCTGTCAGATAAGCTTCGTGAATCTTTCCCCCATTTAGTCCATTTATTTTAAGAATCAGCTGCTCAGTAAAATACAGAGAAGGATCACTTCTCACCAGGAAAACAGAATCAGCATTCCCTGCTCTGAGATCCTGTCCTTCATGCACAGAAAAGAGTGCTCATAAATCTACACTGGTGGATCTGAGAAGCTGAAATAGGATTTATTTGGATGCCTTCCACACACTGCTGCTGTATTTCATAAGCACTTGTGGTGCTCACTAAATTTTGACATGGCTGCTCTTGAAAACACACTTTTCATGAGGAAGGTAATTAACTGTGCACCTTCTACCCACTCAAGAGGTATCAAGTTGACTACATTTACAAGCAAAATCTGAAATCTGTTGCTACTGCACTGTAACTCTTCTGGGAAAGAGTTTAAAGTTCTAGGCATGATGGCAATCCAGAAACATTTAAAACACAACCTGAACAACTTCTTTGCATTCTCACCATGATCTCAGTTACCATGTTATCTCCCTGTTCACTGTTAACGTTTCTGCTTCTAAACCATTCAAATGAGGAAGCATCATTCTCTGAGTAGGGAATGTCCTGACATCTAAATCAAGTTTAAAAAAAAGGGAAACAAAAATTTCTCTTTTAAAAATCTTATTTTTGGTGGGGAAAAAATAATCATTTCATCACCTACAGCACCACGGACTCGTTCAAAGCCTGACTTCAGGAAAGCAAGAAGAAGAAAGTGAATGTAGAGAAGGGTGTCAGCTGCTACACCGGGGAGAGAAGGGATTCAAGTAATGAAGAGAAATTAGGGCTGAACATTAAGAGAGAGGAGGATTTCCTCATAGAGGGGCTTCTTAATGCAGCACATGACTTCAGTGCATGCTTTTTGCCTTATAGAAAGATTTACAATCTCTTAAAGTGTGTACTGGGTGCTTGACTTCCTATGGCTTCTGAAAAGAATTAGATGCTCTAACTGCCCTCTATGCCTTTGGAAGTTCTCTCCTCAGACCCCAACTAATCCTTATTCACTTCATTTGGGCCATTTCCAGGCTGAAAATTAAGCACTCAAGTGCTTTGCATAAGATTATGGGATGATGCTGCAGAGGCAAGGCTGAAGTTCCACCGTGTGGAACATTTCAAAGGCCCAGCATCCTGATAAAGGCACAAGAGTGCCCACCCAATCCTGCTCTGCGGGGCAGCCTGGGAAGAGCCATCCAAGCCCTATTCTCCATTTCTGTGTCTTCCAACCCCAAATCCAGTTATGTAATGACAAGCCCTTAGTTTCAAAACAGAGCTGCAGCTTCTGTGGAAACTGAAGTTTGTCCTAAAGGCAGGATTTTTATGCTTGAAGTACAATAGATACTCATGTAACTGTGAACCCCCATTTTAATTTTTCTTTTTGCCTCATCAAGTACTTACCGAGCCGAAGGTACTACCTGTGATAAATGCTACCTGTCAAGACTTTACTTTGATCATGCTTCAAGAAGGAAGGATTTCCAAATCATTTGCTTGGAAATTTTTAATTCTTAAGTGGGTTGTTTGTTTGCCTCAAAGGAAGCACTAACCTATTTTACATTGTCAAAAATCTATTTTTAAACAAAACTTTCCTTTGTACTTTAAACATTCCCTAAAAATACTTCTTAGGCTCAATTAAAATGAAGTAGATGTTTAAACTACTGTCTGATTCAGCAGCTCTGTCACTGTGCTTACCCACTGCCTATGGAAGGCCCAAATCTGGCCAATGGCTCTGTTCACCTGAATTAGGGTGTTGAGTTAATACTGTCATTTGTCATGGCACTGAAGTCCCTCTAACTGTGTCAAATCACAAACAGGAGAGATTCTGAGGTTTTCTTGAAATTCTTTTAAAAGTCACAAGCAGAGCACAAGTATTACCAGCCTCTCACTGGCCCTTCGTATGGTTTATATTCACTGTCAAAAATACAAGTAGGAGGCTTGGTGTGGGAGGTGGTTTAAAAGGTCACCTCTATAGCTTATAGAAAGGATTTGCTGTGCTTCACTAAGCCCCAGACACTGTACTTCAATTTTCCCAGTTAAATTTGACTTTGCAGGACTGGGCAGGAAGGGTGCAATTTATACAGTGTGGTCAGCACAATCCACAGAGATGCATCAGGAGCATCCCTGGGCTTGGCTCTGCCAGGGAGAACCTTGCAGGAGAAAAACCAAAGCAGCCTTTTTTTCTT
This sequence comes from Myrmophylax atrothorax, assembly GCA_026770055.1. Taxonomy (NCBI): domain Eukaryota; kingdom Metazoa; phylum Chordata; class Aves; order Passeriformes; family Thamnophilidae; genus Myrmophylax; species Myrmophylax atrothorax. The sequence continues at coordinate 10,453,867 of JAOXXN010000252.1, forward strand.
GCAAAATGGTTTGGAAATACATTGATACCCTGATCTGTCATGCTGTCAGTGGCTGGTAGTCTTTATATGGAACAAGACCAAAAAATAGCCAGGATGCTGTTATAACTCAAATATCACCTGTTAACTGAGGGATTCTAGCACTAATATTGTCTATTTTAATCAACAGTAAAAGTAATGGAGACTTTGCATTTGGAGGATGCTCTTTTCCACTCCTCCATCTCCTGTCTGAGGGAATTACTCACAGGAAACACAAGAAGTAGAGCCCTTTGTTTTGCACTTGCTGCTCTTAGACTCAAGGATTTCATTAAAATCCTTTCACATTAAAAAATGGAAAATCTTTGAGAGAAGGAAAAAAATAAAGCTTTTCCCCCCATTTTATTTACAGACACTGCTAAGCCTCCTTAAGCTACTTTTACTCACTGTCTCATAGCCCGACAAAGCAGATGTGAGGAAGGCAGATATATAACAGTACAGCACACACAGCAGGGCTGCCAACTGTCAATAAGTTTATGAACAGTTTGGAGATCTACAGGAGTTTTGTGAAAATTCTTATTCTTTCAGTAAAAAACTGGCAAGCTTTTCTTGATCTTGGCAAAAACCACCATAAAATTACAATTTGGGAACATACTGGTCTGCTTCCACCTGAAAAAAGTCCTCACAAAACATAATCCTGATGTTGCTGGATCAGATCAATTCTGCATGGAGGTCTCTTTCAAATTCCTCTGATGTTGGAATGGATAACAGAGTTGCTGATGTTTAAAAGCAATTGGCAAATGAATTCTGCAGGATACTGAAAACTGCAACGAAACGTGAATGCAGTTTTGTTAACCACTAAAATAGAAATACTTTGTTTCAGAAATAACTTAGTGATACTGGAGTTTTAAAAATAACCACCTAGAACTATTTCTATGACCAATCCCATGGGATAGTTCCCTTTCTGCCCCCAAACTGGGTAGGTCTGTATTCAAATGCTAATGGGTGCAAACAGCTACGAGCTCCATTTTCACTGATCGACTTGAATGTGCAAAATCTGTGCTTCCAAATGTAAAGGCTGTACTGAAACTGCTTTGCATAACTGGCTTAATATGCATGAAATTATAGGGGCATCCTGCAAATTAGTCATGGCGTGCTTTGTACTCGCACCTGGTTCAGAATCCATAACCTGCCATTTGCTGGGGAGGGGCCAGGGGGACAACCACACCCAACAGACACAAAACTTGGCGTACAACGGTGGGATTGCACAAGTCAGCCCACTACCCGAAGTCATTTATCACAGCAGGCCCCTTGCTCCACAGCTAAATCCTAAATTTGGGTTTAGCCTCTCTCCAACTCTGTGCATTGCCAAGGGTTTATTTAGAGAACGTTATCAAGAGGAGCCTTGCCTCCACATTTGTATTGTAACGGGGCTGAGTTTATTCCAGCTGGCTTTCTGCAAATGCAAATAGGACAGCCAAAGATTTTACATTCAAGATTAAGCAGAATTTGAAAGGCAGGAAGTGTGTCTGCCTACAACAGCATCTCATGAGGTTCCACATCTATTACTGTGGTTGAAAAAATATGAAGAAGGTACAAAATGTCCATTCTTCCCAGTAGCTTTCCTGGTCCTACAGCCAGAAGTAAAAGATTTTTCAAGCTCATGCTTTCTGTCAGACTTCACAGTCATTTTGAACACTTCAGCCACTAACCCAGTGTTATCCATGCTATGTTTCTAACAGCTACTTTTATTAGCAGTAAGTGTTCAAGGCCAGGCTGGATGGAGTTTTGGGCATCCACTCTCTGCCCATGGCAGGGGGCTGGACTGGATAATCTGTAGGATCCCCTCTAACCCAAACCATTCTATAATTCTATTACATACTTAGTAAAATCAAATTAAGGAACTGAGACAATGTTTCATCTTCTTCTTTTTTCTGATTTGAGTAATGGTAAACACAAACCTTTCATAACTACTCGTATTATTTTTGAAATGTGATTAAAATAAGGAAATTTGAATAGTAGAAGTGAAATGAACTGCAATGTTTCCTAGAATCTTGCATATTCCCACCCAGGCTGGGGAGGGAAGCGGAGAGAGCCAGAGCACACATACGAATGCAGACAATCATTCCGGTGGGAGAACAAAATTGCCTTGTATCAAACTGAGATTAAGTGAATTTCTGCGACTGCTGAATGACTTGGGAGCTCTATTCACTTTAATGTACTATGAGCTGTCATTCCCATCTTTACACAAAGACACCCAGTTTCTCAAAAGCAGCCTGCAAAAGTATTCAACATCTTCTCTACTTCCTAGATGTATTTTTTTCCTTTCAAATGATACTGCTGCATGTTAGCAGGAATAACAGACCTCTTGGATCCCCCTCCTTTCTGTTTGTATGTATTATTTATGGGGAGCACTGGCTCCAACCCTTGCATTTTAGGCTAACACTTGCTATTATAAAATATTATTGTGACCTTTTTTGAGTTTGTAATACTGTATTTTTTGCAGCTGGCCTTGGAAATTCAGAAAACGCCCTGAAGGCTTTTCCTTGGTCCATGAAATTTGTTTCAGATTTGAGGGGTAATGATTCGAAAATCTCCATTTTGTTCTCTCCCTTTGTCAGCACCGTTTTGGCAGTCTCAGATAACATCTGGACACATGGAAGTGCAGCACCCACTGCAGCAGCACCGAGGGCAGGGGCAGCAGCACATCCAAATAGGCTGGGAACTCCTGTGCTGGGCAGGTTTGTGAGCTGGTGCACTGTTCAGGGCCACACCACGTGCTGGGATTGCTGAACTCGGTCTTTAGAGAGGCCCCTTTGAACCCTGGGCTTCCCAATGCCATGTTGGTGCGTTATGTCTGACTTCACACAACACACATTGACAGAGATCTTGGGAGACCAGCTTTGCCTTTTGTGCAACAGGAGGAACGGGCAGAGACTCACAGCACTGCAGCTCTGTGTGCTGGGCAGTCCCCAGAGCCATGTCCCACCACCAGGACAGCAACTCCAGTTCCTGGACTTGGTGGGCCCAAGGTGGAGCTGCAGCTCAGGAGCCCCAGCCACATCCAAGGGGAGCAGCCGGTTTGCAGCTGCTTGTACCTACAACAGGAACACTTTCAGCTCCAGTAACTCTCCTATACTGCAGTAGGGACAAGATGACAAACCTGATTATATTTACACTCCATTCTCTCACCAAGCTTTTCAGAATTTACAAGTTCACCGTATGCTTTAATGGAAGAACAACTTGCCTTTCTTTTAGGTAACTATTGTTTCAGTTTTAATGGCTTCAATGCTTTCATGCATGCAGTGCCACGTATACTGAGCAGCAGCTCCTGGATATTCATGGCAACAGTCCTTCTGGCAAAGCCTTGCACTGTGTCCCTGATGTCAGTCAGATAGCAGTTAAAGGATGTTTGCAAATAGGTCTTCTCAATTCAGGGCATTTGTAACCAAATTTTAAAAGACACTCAGATGACTTTTTTGCTAATTACATCAAATTAACATCAGAAGCATACACACATGTATAAACACACACAGGGAGGGAGGAAGAAAGAAAGATAGGCAGACAGATAGATCCTTTCTCTTAATATCTTCTGGCACCTCACAATTTGCTTATATTCCACTGCATCAGATTTTTTTTTTTTAAGTTTCATAGAAGACATATTGTTCACTGTGTCAATGAGAGAAAATTCAGACTAGATCCTGCAAAGAGCTACTTACTGCCACCACATATGATTGGCAGGTAGTTCACATGAAATTGTACCTCCCATGCCACTGTGGGATACAAAACAAAAGATGTGCCTGCAAGAATGACAATGTAACATCTGCATAGAGAATCTGTGAGTATTGTACAATAAGGGACACTCTTCCCCCATACCCCTTGTGAAAATGTGGATGACCTAAACCAAGGGCCACATCTCCACACAGTTATGTCAATGGGACATTGCCACCAAACTGGCCAAAAGATAAATCCCTATTACACTGAATATAAAACCACAAAATACACTTGAAGGAAGGGTGGTGGAGCAACTTTACTTTCTTTCCTTTTTTTTTTTTTTATTTTTAAGAGAGTAAAATTATAGATCTGGTCTATTTTTTTTTCTTCTGATATGTGGGTGTCAGGATGTCACAGGTTCTTCTGCACCTCATGAAATATGATTTTCTCATGTTTGCCTCATACTGTAACAAAAAGCCAAGTGGGTGGTACGTACTGGCTTCCAGAAGTGCCAAGTCCCATTTATATTTTGTGTTAAATTCAAATGTGGTCTGGAGGAAATGAAAGACTTTATTCTGCAGAAAGGATGGAGTTTTACTCCTCTGCACCAGTGTGCACACACTTGCACCTGTGTGCCCACATCCAGTAACACCAACCTGTGGAGAAACCCCAAAAGAGGCAGAAAAAGCTACAGAAACTTTGTGCCATAATCCCTAGAAAATTCTGGGGCATGTAGGTGTGAGGCTATTTAAAGGATTGCCAAAAACGTCAAAATGTTAGCAGATTCTTTTTTTCTTATTCCACCTGCAAAGGGAGGGTTTGCAGACACGCAGTTTCCAACACATGTGGAGGCACTGTTGAGGCACAGGTAAACACTCAGAGCCTGGGTAAACACTGGCTTTTTGTTCCCCTCCTTATATAAAGACAAAACAAAAAGCAGAATGGTAGCTTATCAGAAGGATTTGATAGAGACCAAAAGCAGAGAAGGAAGACAGAAGTAAAATCCAGAGCAGTTTCTTGCATTAGTGGAACAGCCCTTCCCAGCAGGAACAGCAAAGCCTTCAGTCATTCCAACACGTTTTTCTCGCAGGAATATTTGGTCTAGAAAAGCAAATGAGAGCCAGGCAGCCCCAGGTGGGCGGCCCCCGCCCCGTCACAGCCACACTGGGGACTCTGCTGCACAGGAATTACTGGGGCTTTCCATCTCCCTGGGGAGAAAGGGCAAGAAAGAAGGATCCCCCTGGGAATGTGAGGAGGAATATTGCTGTCAGCACCCTCCGTGCAGAAGTGGGTCTGCACTCCTGGAAGATCTCAGCAAGGGCCATGTGTACCCCAGCTGCAGGAAGGGGTTCCAAAAAGCCCTGAAAGCACCATCAGAGGAACAATCAAAGCACAAGCAGAGTATTTGATTGAGATGATTCTTTCCCTCACATTACTTGCATCAGATGTATAAAGATCAAATAAAACCCCTCATTACAGTACATGTATACATGCTGGCTCACACTTAAGTAATCCCCATACTAACGACTATTTTAACATCTTAATTTGAAGAATTCAAGTCTTTGGAGAGCTTTTCAGAAACAGCACTGGCTGGGGTGCCTGATGTTCTTCCTCCTGAGATTTTGTCACTTAGAAGATATATATATAAATGCTCCTTCCCAGAGCAAGGCTCCAAATGGAATTTTTGCCCCTAAACCCATTCTTCATAATTTGCATGTGGTTAAATGCTTTCCATTTTCTGTCAACTTAAACATTATTTACAGTACAATGATGCCCAACTTTAATTGAATATTTAAATAAATGCTTTCTAATATGTGAATGCTCAGTGCCTGCAATAGGAGGAGGCAACTTTGCTATAGACAAGTATGTCCTACTTTGGTCTGGAGTTCATTTCAATGATAAAAAATCCAAAGAAAAATGTTTAGCCATATTTACTCTTATATAATTAAGAAGACCCATATCTAACTTGCATCCAAACTCATCAAATGAAATTGTTTAGGGACGAACTAACATGCATAATTGGTCTAAATGGATAATTTACATCCTGTCGAAACCCCTTCCCTTTGCCAGATGAACCCCTCTAGCCCCTGCACCACATCTGTGACTTTTGCCAGGACATTTGGGAAAGGGGGTCCTTGGGATGGAAAAAAAGGTCAGTTCCTATAAGGCAAATAAGTAAGAGGAATAAATTCCCTTCTGCTTGAATATTAATTACTTATATGTGAATAATAAACATGTCCCATGAGTCTAAATGATCCACTCATGTTTGTAAATGAGCTATCCATAGAGATTATTCCCACAGAAACTTCTGAAGACCCGATCTTGCTGCTGCTGAAGTCAACAGTAACATCTCTATAAACCTCATTATGCTCTGAATTTGTCAGATCCATAATAAAATATTACAGTCTTATCATTATGGGATAGCATTTCTCAAACTCCAAACTTGCTGTCATTTTCTCTAAGCTGTGGATACCCAAATCCACCCTTCCAGAAATGATGATTTCATCAATGCCTTTCAAAACACACACACACACACACACACACACCAGACTTTGGGAGCTGCTCTGCCCAAGCCAATACCAACACTAAGCCATATGGATACATCTCCAAAACAGCTACCAGCACGCAGGAGAATTTCCAGATTAATTCCACGCAGTAGAACTCACAAAGGTTCCCTCTCCCTTAAACCACTGTTGCTGCCAAATGAATAACACTTAAAACCTAAATGGTGCCACACATTCCCAAGTTCACCACTGCTCTGCTTGCTGGAGCTGTGCAGATAATTAAAAGCCACTCTAAGTTATATAAGAAGATTATTTTTTTTTTAAAGACACAGTGCTTTAAAGGCTTCAGTTTGCTTCCCCAGCACTTAGCTATTTGTTCTGATTCTTAGAAATGTTTTATTTTAATAAGTGCAGTTTTATATGGGTTGTACTGCTTTAATGGAAAACCCATGAATATGAATGTGCAGTATTTACAGGAGATTCTCCCCCTGCATGCTGCTCTATTTTGTCATATTGTCTGCAGTAGATATGTGATTTTTACTTTCCCTTTAGCAGTGAGGTAATTTGCCCATGTTATTTGCTCTGTGGGCATCCTCGTAACACATTCTGAATTTATTCTGTGATGTCTCTTGAAAGCACTGTGAATCCAAGACATGCCGAATCAAACTAATGAAGTAATCCCTGCACTAACAAACCCTCCCTGTCTCAGCTCTGGTAGGAGCAAAAAGGACATAAGACTGATAGACAAATATTAAAGATATAATTCTTTTGGACTTGGTCCACATGTTCACAAGATAATGAGACCTTAACAAAGACACACAGACTCATATGAAATATTAGATCTGACATTTCATTTGAGGTGAAAATCGCCAGTCCTCCTAATGACATCTTTTCTTACCAGGTACAAATAATAAAAAAAAAAGGACTGAACTGTAAAAACTTGCTTTTTACACAGCACTGATTTTGATCTTACCGTGCCAATCTTCATTGAAGAATTTTAAATTGAATACAATGAAAAGCTGTCAAGAATACAAAAAAAAAAGAAAAGAAAAAAGCAAGCTGCTGGTAACTCACTAAGAATTCCTTTAATTTTAAGAGATCAACACCATGAAACAACCTTACTGATATCCACATTGTCCCCTAATCTGTGGCTGGCTCAAACCCCTAAGATTTAAAATGCTCTACAGGAAGCAGAGAGGCTGAATGTAAAGTCAGAATGTGCCTTCTCCAAGTCAACGCTATTTATCTTGAAATACTGAGGGGGTTAAAACCAGTTTACATCAACCCAGACATTTCCATTCCTCAAGTTGCATCTTCAGCTCAGTCTGTGACCTTACAACACAATGTGTCAAAAAGAAGAGGCATCTGAATCTTTTATTCCAGCTGTAGGATTGCATCCTGCATACATTTATATGTTTTGTTTATGCTCCGATGTCACATCCCATTCCACATTGGTCACTCAAACACAGCTGCCAAAAGTTATTTTCATTAAAGCCTTCCAATGTGTTGGGAGGGGAAGGAGGTCAGGGTCTGAGATGCCTTCTTTTTTGTTTGCTTGCATTTTGCTGCGTTTTTTTTAAGATGAGAAAATATCAAGAATAGAGAAGAAAGGAGAAGCTTCCCAGACAATACCGCAGAACAAGGGAACGCCACGGCAGATATTCACCCCAGGAAGATAAAAGAGATATTCAAGTAAAAAGTTCCATTTCACCTATTTATTCTTAGCAAGAGATGACAAGAGTTGTTAAGCAGGAATAACAGTAACTTCACTCAGTGGCTTTATCCCAGGAAAAGCAAGGGTACCCTGCTGTAAATGGTGTAGAGAGAGATGGTGAGGTGTCCTCCCAGCTGATCTGTTCCCAATCCATAGCCAGAGTGCTGCACTGAGCCCTAAGGGTCTGCACAGAGCTCCAATATCATTCCTGAGGCTTGATCTCCATACCCACTGTGCACAGTGGCCCAACCCAGACACGATGCTAACAATGGGTTTAATTTTAGTAATTTAATTGTCTGCTATTATTGGCTAGATTCTTTCCTTTTTCTCCTCTTCACCCTTTCAGGGAAATTCCAAAGCACGGGCAGGCCTGTGAGAGAACTGGAGAGAAACTTCTGAGTAACAGGACAAGGGGGAATAACTTCAGAATGTAGGTTTAGATGAGATATGAGGAAGAAATTGTTCCCTGTGAAGGTGGGCAGGCCCTGGCACAGGTTGCCCAGTGAAGCTGTGGCTGTCCCAACCCTGCAAGTGTCCAAGGCCAGGCTGGATGGGGTTTGGAGCAACCCGGGCTAGTGGAAGGTGTCCCTGCCCATGGCAGGGGTGGAACAAGGTGAGCTTTAATGTCCCTTCCCGTATAAACCATCCTATAACTCCGGGTTTGCTTCGAGAAATCCTTCCTCCTCAAGCTGACACCCCCATAAATGTTACCTTTTCCATTTACAAATAAAGCTCATTGTGAAAGAGCATCATTTTGGGAGGACACAGAGTGGGAAAAACAAAAAAAGAGATAGTGAAGTAGAATAAAGGAAAAATGACACGTGACAGAAGACAGTCCCAGTTAAACATGTAATCTTGGCACACAGGAGCATCATAGCCTTCACCTCACACACACAAAGGTCTGGGACATGTTTGATGCTGAATGACCCCAGTAAACCATCAAGCAACCTTGTTCTCCTTGCCTACACAAGCTTCATGAAAGATGAATAAACATCAGCTGGTGTGCTATTGTGTGTGTGTGCTCAGAGTAATCTTGAAGTATTATTGTGAATCCTTCCAGACTGTCTAAGCCCCTACGAAGGGCATGTTATAAAAGGCATTCATCAGCTGCTAAGAAGCTACATCTGGGACATTCCAGCTCCTAGGTAGTCACTAAAACCATTTATAACAGGGAGAAATGGCAATCAGGAAGATAATCAACTTGTACCACCCAAGAGAGAAATCACCCAATCCCTCTTTTGAGCATTCATGTATTCTTAAGGAGATTAAAATCTGCAGTTGATTTTTTAAGTAAAGCTACAGACAAAAGAGGGATAAAAATTTTTTTTAATTCTTCCAGAATATTAAAATACAATCTGGAATAATGTATATCAACAAGAACCCCAAGCAGTTTCACTGGTTATGAAAAACTGGACTGTTAAATGCTGAATTGGAGAGGTTAAACCCCCCTTATTTATGGCACCATTTCCCTTGGTAGCTGTAACATCATTTTCACAGTTATAAAATGCACTGGCATGTGCTCTGATTCATTCAGCACAGGTCACTAGCTAGATCCAGGACAGCAGATAAGTTCATGCTTTAAAAAAGTCTGAGTCCCAAAACTGGCCACTATAAACAGGAACACTGCTAATACACCGTAGGGTTTGAACAGGATCCTCTACTCAAGAATTTCTTCTGCCCAGATATAAGTATGAACACACAATTCTCAACAACTGCTGGTGATTCGCAATTATTTTTGTTGCTGTTAACATGCTGGACATATTCCAGTGAATTCCACAGCCTAAAATGGAAGAACTGTTTATCCTAAATTATAAATTTTTATTGTGAACAGAAATATCGATCTACCAGCAGTAGCAATTTTACTTACTCAATATCCATAAGAACAGGCTTACAGAAATAATGTTAATTATTAAGCCTATGGTCAGCAGTTATATGTTAAGTACAAATTTTGTTTCTTTTGTTAATTTTCATAAAAAGTCCATTCTGTGCCTGCTGTGTTCCTTTTCTACAAAGGCATTTAAATGATTAGTCTTAATTATGGGTTTCAATATGCAATGTGAGAAGAAAACAAACCCAACAACAAATGCCCCAACAATGATGGACGGACTGCCTGGCTTTCTGCTAATTCCTCAGCAGGCACAACCCTGTGGCATTAAAAATACAGGCAAAAAATGACTTCAGAAGTTACTGAGGGAAAAATATCAAAAAGCAAACTCAACGTGCTACCTGTGTCACAGGCTAAATCTTGGAAATTTCCTCTAGCTCTGTATTAGATGGAGGTTTTTGGGTGGGTCAGGTTTTAAAGAGCATTTTGCTGGGGCCAAGGTTCAGCCCAGTGCCTCGCAGTGAGTGACTGATGTGCCTGAGCAGACTCATTTCACTGCGTGTTAGGGAGCCAACTGGTTTAGACATTCAGCAAATCCCACCAGGCACCTGCCTGCATCCTTGGGGAACCAAATCCCTCCAGACAGCCAGATGAACATGAAATGTATCCAGACATCTGTGTCACTCAGACAGGGAGGAGCACACCCGTGTGCACGCTGTGGGAACAAGGGGCTCCCACGTGAAACAACCCTGTTCTGGGTCTGACACATTTGAGCAGATCAGCATTGTGGATCTTTTCACACATCTGCAATCATGTAACATTCGTCCATACTCTGGGGGATGAGGAGTTCGAAACATTAACGAGAGAAGTGATGATGGAGCTACATAAACACTACCTGGTTTCAAAGTTTTTGCTGCTGCCACGTCCTTACTGCAGCTGAGCATCTGCAGCTGAAAAACGGTGAACACTCCAGTGTCCTGGTGGCAGCTCAGGAAAGCAGCTCTCAGTTTTCCACCTCCACCACTCCGTCCCCCCCAGCCCAGCTCATTTATGGGGCCCAGATGGACTTTCCGTACTGAGAGACGTTGCGTTATTGGCTCCTCATGCCAAGTCCCTCCGAGCTCAGCAGCCATCCTGCCTGCTGGAACTCAATGATTCATCAGCCCCTCTCTATTTGTCCAGGATCTCAATGTGCTCATTCTTTTCTTCTCCTCTCTGCCCTTTTTCTCCAGTTCAGCTCAGTCTGAATTTCATTACAGCCTTTCTTCCCAGTGCCTCAGTACATCCACATTCATCCACATTAACTCTGAATGGCAAAGTCTCACTATCTGTTGGGAATGCTGACAACAGATTGTTTCATAATTAATTGAAAGGCAAAACCTGGACATTCTCAATCAATGCTGATGGGAATTACTTTGTCCAGCTTCAGTAAATCAGCAGTGCATGGCACAGGGAAACCAATGCTCCAGTTAAATACTAGTTATTTCCCTGTGAGCTAAACATACAATTTTAAATTTGTGCTTATTTTAAGAAACCTTTTAAAAGCAATGCTTCAATGGTGAGTAGTGTAGACATCTGGGGGTAGATTATATCTGGTTAAATTAGCTAATATTTGCCTTTAGGACAAGATTACATAATATTATAGCTTCCACTTTCAAAGTCAGTGTGGATGTGCAACAGGGATCAGACATCCGTGGTATAAAACTGTTCTAGAAGAAACATGGAAAAAGGGCTCTGCTTTTTGCAGCACCCCATAAAGATGAGAAGATAATTCAGTGCACCTGCAATCACTTTGGTGCCCATGGTGCACCACATCTGTGACACAAAGGACATGGTGCACAGTGGTTTGCACCCAAGCTCCTGCTCTGAAATTACTCTATGAGAAGCTGTTCTATAGGCATAATAATGCAGTTTATATTTGAGTGCATCACTTGAACTGGAAGATAGAAATGGCCACTTGAGATGAGGCCAATGGTGTAGAACCTCCTCCTCAGTTTCAGCCCATCCCTGCACCGCAGAGCCCATCCAACCACCTCCAGCAGTCAGCTATGGACAGCAGCAGCAACACAAGGATGATGCTCATTACTCCCTTAATTAGAGCTTGCTCCAAAGAACAAAAGTTTATAGGCTGCACTAATCCAACTCTGGCCATCTTTCCTACCTAAGTAATCAGGGCTCTCGCAAATCTTACCAAGCTTAACGTCCTGTAAGATTTAACACTCTGGATCAGATCGAAGGTCCTCCTATAAATTACATCTTAATTTGCCAATGGCCAGTACTAGATACTTTAAATGTATAATGCAAAGGTACATAAATAAACATACATATATTCATACATGTGAGTGTGCCAGTGAATACAACTAGAATGCATATTATGCATGTATATATATACATATATATATGTTTAACCATATGAAAGGTTCCCTGTATCACCGTTTTGCTTCTTATGCTCTCACTTGACTGAACTATGGAAACTAAAGGAGTATTCTCTTAACACTGGATCAAACCAAACTTACACAGATTTCAACTAATACTTTTAAAATGCTCCCTTTATTCTGTCCAAGATACTTTATTAAAATACAAGTTAATCTCGCACTATATATTAAAGTATTATACCTAGTGACAGTATAGTAAAGGATCTGTCAGGCTTTTCATTACAAAACCTTATTCTAAGCCACAGAAAAAAATAAAAATAAAAAATCCCTCTGGGCTGAACCTTGGCATACAAGAAACTTGAAAGAAATCCATTTTGTGGTTTTTGAATTCTAAGAGTGCAAAGAAAATTGATTTAAAATGTTTAAGTGACTATGTTGTACTTATGTAACCCAAAAAAGAAAATTCGTGTTTCTAAACAAAATCTTGCTAGTTTATTAATCTCTACTGTAAGTCAGGCAAGACTTGCTTCTAAAAACATGCACTCCCCTCAAAATCAGAGATCTTCCACCATTCCCAAATGTATTTTTTATATATAAGAACTTGTACAAATGCTGCATAATCTCCCACCAAACTCAGATGGGAATCTTAGGGAAAATATCCTGGATACACTAAGAACATGCTCAGATGGGTAGACATAAGTGATTTAAAAAAGATATGAAAGAAAATAATAGAAAAGGAAAAAGAATGATGACAGCAACTCAGAAACCCCCATGAAAACTCTCTGATTTCTGCTGCTGAAGGAAGCACAAGTGGTGCTTCCTCACAGCTCCTCTGTTCTGGAGAAGGCTGCTGAGACTTTCAAAGTAATGATATCATGCAATATTGTGCTCCTCACCATGGCAAGGCATCCAGATCCCCTTCCTGGTGCTTTTTGCTCATCACCAACACAGGCACAAGCCCCACACAGTCCCTTTCCTTCTGCATGCTGGGATTTAATCCAACACCAGACAAACACCATGCCAGTAACTGCAGGAACTACTTCCCAGAAGTGCAGAATATGCTGAGGTGGAAGGGACTCACAAGGATCATCAAGTCAAAGCCTTAGCCCAGCACAGGACCATCCCCAAGAGTCACACCATGTGCCTGAGGGCATCATCTAAATGCTTCCTGAACTCTGTCAGGTCTGGTGCTGTGACCCTTCCTCTGGGAAGCCTGTTACAGTGCCCAACCACCCTTTGGATGAAGAATCTCATATCCAGCCTGAATCTCCCCTCTGATGATACACACAGGTTGTCCCATGGCCCCCTCCTCCTCCTCTAAAGACCTCTAAATGTCCTCACCAACCCTCCCTCTGCTTAGACTCCTTTTAACTTTCTATGTACTGCAGCCAGCAAAACCTGTGATCAAACTCAGGCCAGAAACCTTGGTTGTTTCTTCCCTGAAGTTCTGACCTCCTGGATCGATGGGCAGGTTAAAGGAGGCAAGACATTGACTCCTGGCAGTGCACCGAGGACTGGATCCTGACTCAGCCCTTGCACTGACACGCTCCTGCTGAACTCAATGGGAGTTAATCTGTAAAATGACTGGCTGGAAATTGAATCAGGATGTCAAAAGTCAGTTCTTTATCTTCACAATCCAAAATCTTTATTAAGTTCTCACTCAACCAAAACTTGGCAAAATCAATGGGGCAAATCTCAAAGTGCTTACTCGGTTTTTACAGCGTTAGGACTAAAGCAAATTTCTATTGACTTGAGTAGGAGCTTATTCGAGACAAGACTCAAGAAACAGAGTGAAAACCCTGTGAGATGGCTCAAGAGTAATTTGAAGTTTTATTGCCAGTACATTTTCCTCTCTAGAATGAGGAAAATGGGATATTTGCATCCACAGAAAATCGTTAGAGATGTGTTCTTGCCAAAAAGATTCTGCAAAAACCTTAGTTCTTCCTTCAGAGCCCTGTTTCCACCAGTGCTGTTGCTCACCCATGTAACACCTCCTTTTCACCCCTTCCTACTGCAGGAACAGATATTCTTCACATTCCTTAACAGATTTTGGGGTAGGAGCAGAAATGCTGAGAAATTCCTTGTAAGTCAGCTTTGTAGCTGTGACTGGTGCTCTTGTTTCTGATTTCCATGCCAGATTAGCCAACTGTGCTCTCCCTGATTTACCCTTTCTGCCTCTGAATTCTGTGATGCAGCATGACACCATGAGGGTTCTGCTTAGTTCCTCTCCTTCTCCTCTGCAGTCAGGTTAGGTTGTCTGTCTGTTGGTGACTGCAATTTTGGACTTTTGGGCTTTGTCTTGTTTCAAGCTTATCAGTAAAAAGTGCTACCGTTGCCAAACTAAATCCACTTGTACTAAAACTACTTCTAAACTGCCTGGCAGGGCCAAGATGGAGTAGGGACACAAATGCACCTCTGGATCCTGCAAAGCTGAGATCTGGCTTCCACATTTTAGCTACAGTCCCCAAGTCCTCAAGCACAACTGCAGCACAGTGTTCTGCCTCTCGATTTGTGAGAAGGCATGTAAGTGGCTGTATCAAATTCTGTACCTTTGCTACTACATTGGCAAAGGTGCTGGTAGGAGTTCAATTACAGAATCCCTTGTTCAGTATGTTTGCTCAAAGGACAACAATGCCTTTCTTCATCTTACAGGTTTATTTTGCTGCTCTGAACAAGGTTGCAAGGTTTGGCACCGCTGAAATGGAATCTGTCCTAAATAATCACAAAATGCGCCCTTTGAGATTTAATAATCTTATAGAAAGGGAGTATTTGTGTACACCCACTGACATAAAATGGGAGCACAATCATCCTCTGATATCATCACAGGGCTGATGGAAGTCATTCTTGAATTTAAAGGATATTTTATGCAGATAACTCTACTAAGTACATAAGGAATTTAGGCACATAATATCAACAGTTTTCCGAGATGAGAGTTCATTCTGAAGTGAAGCAGCTCATTTATCTCTCTCAGTAGTGCTCTTTGCACTATCCACTTTAATTTTCCAACAGAAAGGTGAATAATAGAATTATTCAGATAATCCTCCACAACCCCTCCCCTGGTCCTAAAATCAATACAAACTTTGATTTGCCGTGAATTCTCTCCCAACTGTACAATGAAGATGTAATTCAAATATTCACAGGTATGAACACTTCATACAATATGCAGCATTAGTGCCTCATGTTGCCTTTCATTTGGCATTCTTTTAGCACTCTAGGAGCTGCCTGGATGCTCTTTCCAATGCAGACTAGGCAACAGGAGCTCCTACACTACCCACCTTCATTTAGAAGCTGATATTAAGAAACACTAAAAAGACAATCATTATTCTTTGTCTGGTTTCTAATTTATTCTGTAGCTGAAAAACTCATTCCAGCAAAAAATTCTCCATCCAGTGCAGATGCAAAGAACTACTTACAGGTTAAGCAAGAAGGAAATGCTTTAATTTACACATTGCTTAGAGTTTATACATTTGTGCTCTGACAGATAATTGCTTTCTTTGATTAAAAAATAAAAAAAGGAGAAAATGAGATGCACTATGGCACTATTGGGTTTATTAAAAAACAGGACTAGGTGAGGCAGTAAATTTCTTTGTGCCCCAAGTTCCAGGATCCTGTATCACGATACAGAGCTATTCTCCTGGCTCACACTGTCAGCAAGACCAGATGGGTCTGATTAGTTCCAACCCAGAAATACAAATGGTCGACAGTCTGTACGAGACAACAGGGAACGGAGAATTCAGTGAAGTGAAATGCTAGAAACCTCCAATTGCACACAGATCCTCGCTGCTCCTCAGGCTACAATAAAGGAAACGCCAGGAAACGAGGAAGTTTGGCCCATATTCAACAAGCACGCTGAGCTAAAAGTAGATGGCAATCCACTTACTGCATGATTTCCCTTGTCTAATACATCAGTTACTTAAATATAGTTTAAATGCTAAATCCTGATGCTATACAGAGTAGAGCGATGGGAGGAGTCCCCTGATCAATGATATGGGCATAATTACATTCTCTGCTGTAGGTGGAGCTGAAAATCCTTGAGGAATAAGGCAAATTTTTTCATTTATTGATTCTAGTGACGAACCAAATCTGTGGAAATGTGCACCTCGCATTTACAGACTCACATAGGAATCAGAGAAGCAAAAGGTTAAGTCTGCTAAAAACTGGTCTGATGAGTGTGGCATCCTTCAAAGTGCTGCAGTTCTGCAGAGCTGCTGAAATCCTTCCCTGTGATGGGCAGAACTACGACAAGTAAATGATAAACTCTTAATAATTGTGGGAAACTTGTTTTGTTTCATAAGCTGAAATTACTTTTGGAGTGTTGCACAGGAAGGAAGGCCCATCTGGCTCTGAATATAGCCACGGGAATATTAGGAGGCAGCAATAACTGCAGTAGGATGGATACCTGCTTAGGATTCAGTGTATCAGAGTAGGTCTCAATTCCCCACTCTTCCAATCACTCACTTCCTCCCTGTGCCATCTATATTCCTCGAGATGCACTGAAGATCAGTGCTCTGTATTGGAGAGCACATAAATACCTTAGAGAGGGAAATACAATAATCTGTTTCAAAAAAGAAAAAAAACCCTGCTGTCTCAAGGACAGGCTGGGTAAGCTCTGTCTAGTTGACTTAGAAAACACTTTAAAGACTCTGATAAGCTCATTAGTACCAATGACTAGATATATGCATTCAAATCCCTGTAAATACAGGAGGGCAACATCATGGATAAATATCTTCCTTTATCTTTTTAATAAAGAGCTCCTAAGGACCACAGATTGCAGGATGTCTGGTTTCCCCTGCGGTCCCTCACTTCCCAACAGCAGCACATAAATGGACCAGTTGTCGTTTCATTTATTCTTTCCCGGTAGAAATGGAAATCCAGTTAGAAGAATGCAAGGGTGATACTGACAACCCCCCCATCTTTTGCTAAGAATCTCAGTGTGATTTTCTACAATGAGGTCAGCCTTCCTTCAGTACAAATGGGGAAATGGGCACAGAGCAGCTCGAGCTGAGAAGCAGCTGCAGAGACCTCAAGAGCCAGCACTGCAGCCACCAGATGCCTCTTCACAGGGACACAAACACCACATCACACTGTGCTGCACATTTGTAAATGTAATTCCCACTTGCTCAGCACGTTAATTTCAGCAAGATTCATCCTCCCCACCTGAAAAAGTTTACATTGACAGATTTGTCAGTTACAGAAATGTGGCTCCTCAATACACCAAGATACCCAGACTGACCAACAGGTGAGCAGGCAGCAGCCTGGGGTCAGAGAAAGGCTCACAGATATCCCTGTGGCAAGTAGAATGAAAACTGTTTCATTTCTCCAGAAATTTTAATCTACACACATGGTTTTAAAAGGATTCTTTTAACAACCTATGGCAATTCATGAAACCTGGAAATTCTACCATGACCAACCCCTGAAATGATGTCAGGACACATGAGTTTTGCACAAAACTACCCAAATCAAAGATTCTGCCATCTTCTGGGATGCAGACTGCAGCCCATAATTGTAAGCCTTGTGCAATTCTGTTACTTTTTTAAGGGCCTCCAACCTCAGGAAAGATTTGACATCATTTCATTGCTCATTAAAAGCAAAGAGATTTTTAGTATTCCTCACTGTCAAGAAAACTTTAAAAAAGTCATCTCTGAAAGCTCTGAAACCAAGATACAAACATAAACAACATTAAATGTGTCAGGTCCCTTCACATCACTCTCAGACTTGGAGGTTTGATGCCTGTTTTCCATCGGCAACGCTACAACACATTATCTCCCATGCAAAACTGCCTTGAAGTAGTAACAACAATATTTACCTACTCCACATGGGTGTTGAGAGAATGACTGCAAATGTTTCCACAGTGTTTTGAATATGTGAAGTACTATATGTTTTAAATATTATTCTTATTTGCATATGACAATGCAAACAAGCTGTGCCCTGGATCTCAATCAAAACATGGCAAATGAAAGCCCAAACCTGTAAGTGAAAGAAGCCCCATTGAGAACAGTAATGTTAATCTAAACTCAGTGCTGCATCGTGCTCCAAATGCTTCAAATAAGTTCTTCAGGAGTAGATACGACTGTCTGCATATTCTGCCTAATTAGTTAAATGAAACACTTAAGTGTTTTTGAAAGTTCAGGGAATCTGCCTCTCCACCAAACCCAAACACCACCCCTGAACACTTGTGCTCACACAAAAAGGTAGCAGAACTCTGTCATTTATCACCGAAAAGACAACAATGATTTGAAGATCAAGGGCTTGCATCTAGAACATCAGTCACGGGAAAATATTGTAGAAAATATTTTAAAATGCAGAAATGGTTCTTCTGGGTGACATTCTCCCTTCTTTAAATCATTAGGAATGATTTAAAGTGGGCTGCAGTTTATTGGCTGCCACGATTGCTACTCCGTTGAGTGGTATCAGAAGCTGTTAACCCTGTCACCCTGGAGGAGGATGAGTTAGTTCTGTTCTCAGAACAAATAAAAGGAGAACACCAGAAGTTAGAGGCCATTCATATACAAACAAAAGGCCTGACTCCTGCTTTGGAGGTGTGGTTTCTGGGGAACCACCTGTAGGTACCTAAAGCTAAAAGGTTTTCCAAATCCTGGTATATGAATATACGTGTACACCAAAGGAAGAATCCTTGAGAGAGTTGGCTTATATTTAAATCAGACCTTTCTTTTTTTAAATTTTTTTCATTTTTTATCAAACATACAGATAAAGGCCAGAGATGAACTAGAACTGTGGCTGCAAACTTTACACCTGAGTTGTCCTACATTTATGGGTGGCTTTTATCCAGAGCCCTGGTTTGGGTCTTGTATTGAATTATTCAAGACAGAAGCACTGTATAAATCTGAGTCTAATAAAGCCAGGGGGATCTCTCTGCCATAACATCATTACTAACTGCACAAGAGATGGGGGGTTTGACTAGAATGCAAAGATGGAAAAATGCCTGGAAGAAACAGTAATTATTATAAAAGGTCCTAAAATGAGCTGCAGGAGAGCTTGTGGCGAGTGGCTGGAGCTGCACAAAATGAAATGTGCTGCCACAACCTGCAGCCTCTCTGAGTGCAGCAGCGACTTCAAAGGAGCTGGGCAAAGGCAGGAGGAGGGCACAGAGGTAGGGAACAGAGAAAGGACAGCCTGGGTTCTGGCCTGGGGCAATCCACAGTGGTGCTGAGCTGCCTGGTCCAGCCTACAAAGCTTGGGATGGCAAATTACCCCTCAAACAGTTGTGATCAATCTGGTTATGTTAGTAAGTTTTCGTTTGTGTTTCCCCACTCTTCCTTCCCAAAGCCAAGGAGAGAAGTCACAGCCACATATTCTCACTCCTGTTGGTTTCTACTTCACCCTGAAGTTGCAAAATCCTCCAGGCTAGGAAACAGAGAACCAAGTTTGGCACCTGCCTTTGCAGTGGTCCCATAATGCTTAACCTCTTTCACCTAACACAGCTCCTCCGGGCTGCTGGGATTCCCTGAGACACTCTCAGCCTGTGTAGATCTTCACACATCCTTTCCCACAGCTGGCACAACGCAGGCTGTGGATGCTACACCTTCAGGCTGCACATGGATTTCTACACACTGAACCCAATATCATGTTTTATCTTGGTGCCAAGCAAGAGAAGAACAGAAGGAAGGAAGGAAGGAAGGAGGGAAACACTTGTTCCAAGAAACTACTTATAAAATACCCATGGAACTGTTTGCTGGAGAGAAAAACACACCACCTGCACCTATCACCTGAAGCTTCATCCTGCAGGAGGAGAACAGGAAAAGAAGAGAGATGGCACAAGTGGAATGTTCAGGAGAAGCAGAACTGGGCCACACCTGCAGCATCACTGGGCTCTCTCCCAACAACAGCAAAAAGTCACCTCTGGGGAGGATTGAATACAACAGTCTCTATCTGGACCAATCTAAATGCTGCATTCACTTGTCCAAAAATATCCCCTGTATAAAAGAGGTTTATCTTCAACCCTGGTGCTACCCATGAGCTGCTTTGGTTGTGATACAAATTCAAATCCACACCAATAGGAAAGCAGGGAAGACAGATTTTGTGTTTGACCTCAACACAGTCACCCACAATCCAATACTTCTATTTTACAAACCTAACTGCACTTCAACTGCAAGAAAGAAAGATGGAATAATTAAATTTAATTCAGGAATCCAGAATGAGGAACAGAGGGATAAATCTTAATAGGAACATGGGATTAATATCTTAGCATAAATAATAGTCTCAGGAATCACGTTTTGATGATTCAACAGTTCTGCTATAAATAATTCACATCAATAAAAGAGAGATAACATCAAATTCAGTTGGAACATTGGTTAATCTGAGCATAAAGTGAAGGACTTCACTCAAACTAAAGGACAGCTATAAGTAACTGCTCTACTGTATGGCAATCAGCACTGAGTATTTTCTGCACATTCACATGCGTTACAAATTGCTTTCCAAGGTTACAAAAGAGTAGATAAGGGGTGAGAAGGATAAAAATATCTGGCAGTGGACAAAGCTGAAATGCCTACACTGTGCAGCAGAAAATCAGCAAAGAACAAACAAGTCTGTTAGATGATCCTTTGTGTGCAGCATGAGAAATACTTCATCATTTCTAATTTAGAAAAATATCTATGTTCGTTTGTAAAGGTTAGAGACAAGAAGGGTATCATAAACCTGACCCCTCGTATTGTGACTTTCCAGCTTGGCTTCATGGTTTCCACCTCAACAGCACAATCAGAGAACGAGCCACCCACATTAACAAAATTCCCTTGTTCTGAAAAGCATAAAAATATGTATAAAGTTGTAGAGTAAGGACATCTAAGTGATGCACAAAGGGGTAAATGACTTGTCCAGTCTCATAGAGGAGGTTGGGGTAGGGCTTGGTATCACTCCCAGGTTTCCCAAGTCCTGGGGTATAACACAGACTGTCAGACTCACCTTCTCCCTGTCCCTGGTTTTGAATGTGATCAACAACGGGATCAATATTAATAATGTATTTGAAAGGCTTATTATTTTTCAATGGTGCTCTTCACCCCAGGGAGGTTTCCAAAGCACTTTAACAATTATTTATATATGAAAGTCAGTTTTCCCAAAGAAATGCAGCCATCCTTGAGATACAAAGTGGCAGCTGTGCCGCAGTGTAAAGCAAGAGCAAAACTAGCTGAGGCCAGAAACTAAGGGGAGAGACTGCACTGAGTAGGAACTGCGGGAAGTATTTAGGTAACAGACTGCAAGATTTAATTACACAAGTTGGAATCTGGCCAGCAGTCATGAACAAATGTTTTCAGTGTTGTGTTTAAATATTTTAATTTGCTTTTTTTATAAATGTTACTGTAAAAATAATAAAAAATGCAAAAGGATACTTGTTAGACAGAGCATTCTGAGCAAATAAAAAAAGTTGATATTTTTATCCCTGCAAACTCTGTGCAATATCTAAGAAGTTCAGCTCCTATTGAGATTTCCTTGAAAAGAGACATAGATGCTTTAATGTGAAACACAGAACTCCATCACTGGAAAAACAGGCACCACCATCACTGTCTGTGGTGATTAGAAAGATTTCATTTTTTTTCCTTTAACCATAATAAACCCCTCCAGGTTACCTGGACTTCAGTAGATCATGGCTCAGACCTACATCCTTAATTCATTCAGTAATTTCACTTACAAATCTTTTTTTGTCCTCCAAGTTCTTCCGATGCCTCTTTTTTAATGAGCTGCTATACAGCACATCAGAGAACCCCCTCCCTGTCCTGACCCTCCTGGGTCCCTTCACAGCACGGCTGCAAGCAGAGCCAAGGTCACCAAGACATTAGAGATCTTAATTAGCACTGCAGGGCCCTCTGCACTGACCAGACCATGTTCTGCTGTTCATCACATCCCTGAAATTACCCTTCATCTCCCAGGCTTATGAAGATCTGAAAGACTGAAGGTAGGAAGCTCACATCAAAGATGTGCTACCATGAGAACCACCACAGAACATCATCACGTATTACCTTGGCAATTCCTGCTCAAATTTAGGTATTTCCTCTTTGACTAAAAGTCACTATTTCCTGGCAGTGCTAGAATGGATTAGTTTGGACAGAGAGAGGTTTAGCTTGCTGTAGGTTGGTATTAGGACAATTTGAGATTATACCAGGAAGACATGTCTGCATGGAGGGCAGAAATAGGTTATTTTTGGTACATTATGTCTTAAAGACAGATGAGGCTGTGATCAAACAACGTGCTAAGCATGCACAGAACACTCATTGCTGAGTACTGGGGCAATACCATGTAATTATGCACAAATAACATATGTCATGGGTGACTGATAACACTCCAGCCCACCTACAAAAGACAACCATTTTTCAAAGTTGGGCCAAATCACATCCCTTAAATGACTTAAATAATTTGTTTGCTTTCAATTTTTCATCTCACACTTTGCATCACCTTGACATCTGTCTGTCACTTCAGACTCAAAGAACTTCTTTAAGAAAAGCCTTTTTGTGGTGAACTGCATTATACATCAATGGAATCACATCTGTTTAGTGTTTTGAAGATCTTGGGCATAGGCTTGCAAAAATGTGGCTGTGCCAGGATAACAGACAGGATTATAAGGACATACTGTTTACCAGGCACACCTTGGGATAATTTAGTTTTTCTTGATATCATACTCTGTTATGATAGCTTTCATTTTCCTGCAAAAAATGCAAAGACAAAACTTAAACTTGCAGTAACACACTACCTACTGAAAAACCTATCTTTTGAAGGCATTTGGGTATTTTTTTACTTTTCTTTTTTAAAAAAAACCTTTTCCCACAGTTTATTTTATTATGGTCCATTTTGTCCTGCTGTTCAGTGCTCAGGCTGTGCAAAACTTTGCTTGACATAAAAAAAAGTTATTTTAGAAATCAGAAATAACAATTCCCCTGTGTGAGAAGCAACATGAAACATTTTGTTGCTGATTCCTCAGCAATAGCACACGTCACATTTTCCATGAATGTGGTGCTCAACTAACAGGGACCTGTAATATCCTCAAGTTAGCAGTCCTTTCAAACAAATCCATTGTTTAGAGAACAAATGGAAAGAATTACTTTCCAGGATCCTGATTTTCAGAATCTGTTGCAGCTGAGCATCCTCCTGCTGGGTGCATGAGAAAGACCCCTCTGCCAGAGGCAGTCCCAGACACTTCCATCAGCTTGGTTTCATGCTTCCATGATCAACTAAGCTTCAGGTGAGAAGGAAAAGCCTTGATTTAGGTGATGTCAGCCGCACACAGAAGGTCTGGTCAACAGGATGTCACAGAATCATAGAATATGCTGAGTAGGAAGGGATCCATCATGATCGTTCCCTTCCCACCTCCCACTTTGAGAAAATAACATGGAAAAGGGAAGTAAAGGCTGGAGGAGGAACAGAGGAGGGGAAAGCAGCAACACTAAAGGAGACACCCAGCAGTTGGCCTCACAGCTCTACTAGCAGACACCTCCAGAGCTCCTCTTGTTTCTGCTGTCTGAACTACCTTCACTTATCCCAATTCCGTCCCAAAAGACCAAACAGATGATGTGACACATCTGAGCCAACTCCTCCTTAAGTCAAAGGCATTACTCCCTGGATGTCCTGCTTTTCTTGGTGCCACCTGACAATCCCTGCTCACTGAGTTGAGGGAAACCTCAGCCCAGACATGGATGCAGGACTGTCCATGGGTCAAGGCAGGGCAGGACCCACAGTCAGGGGGGGTCTCCAGAGTCCCCATTCCAGTTGTGCTCTGTTGACAGCCCTCCTGCAATAACACACTGCTGGGACCACCTCCCCTCTCCCTTAGAGTGCTTGTTTACTTCTGCTAATCCAGACCTGGACTATGAAATATTAAGATGATATTAGTGAGAATACAGAAAAGTCTCTGAAAATAGACCAGTCCTGTAGCCACAGCTTTCACTGTTCTTCATACATTAATCAATAGTTCATATTTAATTAATTAGCACCAAGTTCAGTTGGTGATGAAAGTAGAATTTCCATGAATAGGAAAATAAATTGATGTGAAAATCCTGCTACCAGGCTGTTCTAAAGACTCTCTCCCACTGACTTACAAGTGATAATGGATGTCCCTTCTTTATATTATTAGGCTTTTTGAGCTTTTTTTAATTTTATTTTTTCAGAGGGAAAGAAAAAAGACAGCTTTATTCCAGCTGGGCAAGAAATATCTTAACTTCTTATTGCAGAAAAGCCACCTCCCTGTAACGGCAACATCACAGGTTGAT
>JAOXXN010000252.1:10478283-10513422 GCA_026770055.1 Myrmophylax atrothorax
CACCTGCCTAATTTAGTTGGATGGTATCAGCAAGCTCTGCCTCACCAGGCTCTGGATCAGCACTGGCTGAGGACACACTGAGGGTGTGTGCACCGGAACTTCACCAGACAGCACTCGAGTCTAAAAGTGCAGAGCATTTACCAATTAGAAAGCCAGCCCAAAGCATTTATTCCCAAGCAGAAATTTAATAAACTGCTTATATACTATGCAGTAAACACCTCTACTACTGCTGAGCAAAGGATGTTTAATATTCAGGATCTATCTGTAATGCTATCATGTTCTCTTCATTAGAACATCAGTTTTGTTAATTAGCATTTGCTCATGTGAGTAGTCCCCTTGACTTTAATTGATCCATTTTCCTGCATATGTGGAACATAATTTTACAGTTAAAGAATTCAGCTCACAGTGAATGCAGCCACCATTCTCAAAGTTCAATTCTTAGCATAATAAGGAAATAAAAATGAGTACAACACTTTCCATCAGATAGAAGAGAAATGTGTGTAAGGCAAGAGTAAGAACGAGTCCAAGACAAGACACGTGGCTATCAAATCCACTTTCCCTCCTCCCTAACCACAGCAAAAAAGTGATGCTAAGAAACACAAAATACTTGATTAGAGATAAGGTTGCATCAATTATAATGGCAAGTCCTTTCCTAGGAGTGCTTGGGTGTTCTGAAAGGCCAGGAAGCATCTGCCCTTCAAGTGTTTGGAGTTAACAGACCATGAGATGATCTGCTGAGAACTGAGGTTTTAGAAGAAACAGCACAAGCCCCATCTGTTTCCCAAGGATTTTTCTCAAGCTCTCACTTCTCATATCTGCTCTGTGCTTATAACAGAACCCTCTTGTTTATACTCCTTTTGTTCTGCAAACTAAAGGCTTCAGGATGGATTAAGGAATTTTTTAAATGATCCTTAACAGGAGGATAGTTCAATAAAAGTCTATGGCAGCTGAAATTTGGAAGCTTTCTTAAGGAGGGTAATTAAAGATGGAAGCCAGTTTTTCTTAACACATTTCAAGAATATCAGATTACAGACATAAACAGAGATAGGAGTTCGGGCCACAGGAAACCCCTCCAGACTGACAGTGGGTGGGGGCACTAGATTAACCCCATTTGTAAAAAGTTCTTCACCATGGGCTTTATACCTTTAATTTTACCCTGAAACCAGAGTGTGAGGACACAGAGCATAAATTCACCAATAAATCTTTCCATTTATAAACTAAAAAGAAGTCAACTTTAAATAATTCAGAGAGATTTAGTACGTTTCAGGAAGCAAGTCAATTTGGTGAGCTAATTGCTGTGTGTGTTTTTTTAGAGGCTACCTTTGAAAAGGTGGCTGCAATCACTGGTGCCTTTAGAGTTTTCTCATGTGACTAGTTAGAGCCACACAGCAAATGGGCTGCAAAACCACAACAGAGGAATGCTGCCCTTTCAGAGGAACTGCTTATTCTGTGACCTTGCCATTCTCCAATTTTCATATATAAGGTAATAATCTTTTAACAATGTTCAGCAAACGACTAAAGGGACAGAACTTGATTTATGTGAAATTGAAAAATAGAGGCCTCTTCAATCAGCACCTGCAGCTAATCTGGATGACTCCATAAAACATCACCCATTTTTCCCAAAAAGGCATTTGTTACCCAAAAGACTGACATGAACTGTGGTGAGACAGGTGACCCAACAGCTGAAACAGCACAAAGATCATGGTCAGCATGTGAAACCATTTCCAAACACATCAGGATTTTGATGCTTTAAAACTATTCCAAATCCCTGTGAAGAGAAGAAAAGGAGAAAGCAGTCTAACATCTCTTTGAAGATTCACTACAAAGTTATTTCTTTTAGTCTGGTAAAGAGGTAACTAGCAGACCAAACCAGGAAAACAGTTCCTTTCATGTGACACAGATGGATGACCTACCAATTCTGTTTCAGACCACATTATGCTTTGATATATTAACTGTAACATAATATTTATCAGCTCATGCTACAAATTGCTTTGAAGATGAAAAGCCCCACAAACGAGGTTTGCCTGGTTTTGAACACAATTTAAGAAATCTATTTTGAAAACATTATTTCCCCAAATGAAATCTATTAAAAAAATCCTGGCAGGGTGGCATTAGAGGGGCTTTGGGGGTGGAGATGTAGGGATGAAGGGAATGAGGGAGAGCTAGGATTTCACAACTGGCAAGAACTGCTCAGATATTCAGATATTTCTTACCCACAGCAAGTGGCAATGCTCTACTGGCAAGTGCACAGCAATTAGCAGAGAGAACCTGATGCATGTGCTCCACCACCTCTTTAGCTGGCAAAGTCTCAGTGACCACCTCATGGAGAAAAATGCTACAGGATGGGCACTGATAAATCACACAGGAGGCACAGCATCCCTCTGACACTCAGGTACTTTGCAGGTTCTCACTTGCAGCACAGGTAGGTTGGAAAATAGAATATACTTCAGTTTGCTCAGACATCTCAGCAGCTGCTTCATGGGTGAAACCCACTTAAGATTATTATTTATTATTAAATTTATCATATGGTATGAAATAATATTCCATTCCTTGCCCTTCAAGACTCAAACACTTCAATTACCATGTTCTTTTTCTTTTAACATAGTCCACTGGTAAGGCACAAAGTATTCACGAAGAAAGAGAATAAAAAATAACAAAACACAGGAAATTATCTACAGAGCCGATAAAGAGAATCAATTAATTCAATGAGACATAAGATGGTAAATTACCATGTGAGCTGATGTAGCCAGTGGTTATTATCAATAGCCTGTTGAGTAATTGCCTTTGCTGCTGCTGGAGTAGGACGTCACAGGATGCACACTATATAATTTAGACACTTTACAGTCTGGATCATAAACATATTGATTACATCAGCTAGGGGTCAGGCAGACAGATAATAAATCATTGTTGATCTAGCATATTTAGCTCATTGCTTTTGATGAACTCCATGAGCAGTGTGCAAATCTCACAAACCCAAGTATTTTTCCTTGGGCATGTGCTGCATGTATATTATATTTTTGGACAGCAATATTCACTCTTGCTGGTTTCTTCTTTCTCACAGGTTTTTTTTTTCTTTTGTTCATTATCAGTGGAGCCAGACTTGATGGTGTCACTGATGGGGAGGGGGAAAGAGGGGGGAGTGCAGATGGTGCAATCAACTCGACACTGATGATGATTTCCTTATCAGAAAGGCTGAGAAACTGCTTTGGTAGGTAGTAAAGTGGGTGACCAAAGACAGCATGAAATTTGGATTACAACTGAATATACAAAAGGAAGTGGCAGCTGCAGCAGGGGGAAAGCAGAATTTCAGTTATGCAGGAGAGGGAAAAGTTGAGCTTGCAGAAGTGCTTCTCCCACTGGGAACCTAAAAACTATGTGAAGACCTTCAGGAATATTCAGCCCTTACACCACTGAGCTCTGTGTTGCTGTTTTCTTCCCAATGGCAGGAGGGGTGTATTGTTTCAATGCAAGCATGATCACGTTTTCTCTGTCTGTAATGCCCAAGCATGAAAGTCATTCAGAAAAAGAAAAGCCACCCCTGATTGCAGAGGCATCCAGTGAGCACGGTACTGCAAAGTCAGGAGGAGTCATCACTGGGCATGCACAGCTCTGCTCCCTTCATCCATACTATTCTCCCTCTGGATGCTTTCTCCCACACCTGACTTCCTTCTGGAGAAACATTTTCTGTCCACCTATGGTTATCTTCCTGTTGTGACGGGTTGTGTTGAGCCAAGGCATCTGAGGAGTAATGAAGTAGGTAACTAATCACCCAAGTCCTACCGTTTTACGTTCCTGCTACTAAACACACACGTGTCACCGCAGAGTTGGCACAGCAGAAACATCCGACCCCCTGGTTGCTTTTAATCACCCAGCAGGAGGCAGACTCTGGTCAGAGCTACCTGGAGCTCAGGTAGGCTGGGCTCTGCCATGAGTTCAAAGGTAGGCATGTCTACTATTTTAAGAAAGAGTAAACTGCTGCCTTTGATAATTTTTAAGCAAAATCAGGAGGATACTCTCTAGATTTTCCTCCTTTCTGGTGGAAGACTTGATTCTGATGGAGAGACAAAGGAAGAAAGAAAAATAGGAAGAAAAGCCAGGAAAGAGAGTAAAACTAGTCTGTTCATGGATTTACAGATCATTTTCTGGGGAAACAAGATCTAATGCCTCCATCTCATTGTCTTGGCAAGATTATCGACCATATTTCAGCCCAGTTGGGTGCACTGTGAACTCCATTCTGTCTAGTCCCGTGAGCAACATCTCTCCTCCTCCAGCCCCACAAGAATGTCTGGCCTTTCCTTTTCTAGAGTTTCACCAATAATGCTGTGACTCAAGCAAGCAAACAATTTCTTTCCCTTTGGCAAGGTTTTGCATTCCACTCACATTCTATTCTAGCTTCTCCAGGAACCATTTTATTAGTTGGAGAACTCAGCTTCTGAAGTAGAAGATAATCAGTTTAAAAGGAAGGGATGCAGACAGATGCCAAACTATACACAGAGAATTTGAAATATCCATTAGCCCAGGTAACTGAAAACAAAATGCTGAAACATCCTATTGATACTGGAGTCAAGCTACCAAAAGAATGGCAAAAAAAAGTAAGAAAAGTGATAATTAATGCAATTCCTACTGCATTAGAGAGTAACATTAATCAGTAGCAAGAAGAAACTATGGGGTTTTAAACACCCACTGCTGTCTCACAGAAAGGTATTAATATAGGAAATATACAGCGGGGTGATTTGTTTCTGCTTTTCTCTTTCACCACTTTCCTCCATTTCCTTTATCATTTTAAGAAACAGTTGCATAGAAAACATCTGCTTTTGCTGCTAGATAAGAGCAGAATTTTATGATATGATTCTAAGAAGAGCTGGCAATAGACATTAATTCAATAGTGGGTTTGATTTTGTTCCCCTGAATAATATTTTAATGGTCAGAATATATTACTGATAAAAACAACTGATCAGTTATTTAATAATCTGGCAAACTACAGCTTGCCAGGTAACAGAAGGCATCAGAAAAAAAATACCTTAACTGATCCAAGTAAATCATAAAAGCCAAACCACAGAGCTACTCATAAATTATATGGTCATGTGAGATGCCTGTATTGTAGGGAAAGATGCCCCAGTGATGCTGGAAGCAGCTACAATACCATCCATAGAGGTGCCAGAGGGAAATCACAGAGGGGCTGGTAATACACAGTGGGGGAGAGGCAGCTTCAACAGCTGAACAGGTAAGAAAAGCAAAAATGAACCCTTCAATTAACAAAAAAATCATAGTAACTACAGATGAAATTAACTTGCTTGTGCATGTCCACAGGAATCCAGAAATAAGTGTATTGGTAGCATGAAATCCAACATTATAACTATTCCAGGAACTGCTACAGGGGGTTCACAAGGTTGGGAATGCAGAGATCATGGACAAGGCTGCAGACACACTGCCATGTCCTACTCTGAATTAAATAGTGTAGCCACTGTCCTGAGAATGGGCATTCAAAACAACCTCCCTTTGCATTCCTACCCTGACAACAGTTATACATTTATTAGCTCCAGCATCTGTAATTTTTCTCCAATTCCTACACTGAATTTCCCTTTCTCATGCAGGGGGTTTTCTTGTTTTCTCCTTCACATTTTCCTCATTTTTTGAATACTTTCCTTTATCATTGCTGAAGAAAAACAAAGATAAATGAAAATAAATGCCTGTGAGAGAAAGCGCAGAAGAGAAGAGCTGTTATTGGAGACTCTTGTTTTGGTTTTTGCTGGCATTCATGAAAGAGAAAATGTTTTTAAACAGAATCTCAAAATTACAAGGTGTGAACAGCTAAAAGAGCTTGCAATGCAGGGCTGGGCTGTATCCCCAGCTCCACCAGTGGGATGGTCTGACTGAATGACCTTGCACACATCTTTCTGCCTCAGTTTCTCCAAGGGTAAAATAACTGCAATAATATTGACTTTCTGAAATGCCTCATTGCCTCAGAACCTACTCATGAAAAATACTCTTCCAAGAGCTGAGCATAATTATCAGTTTCCAAGCTGTCTGCTGGAAGCTGGTGAGGGGAATCAGCTGACTCAGGAATGAAAAGCCAGTTTTCCTCCTCAAGGTGTTAGATGGAACTGCCACCCGAATGACTTAGGACTTGACCTTCAAACGAATTTGCCTCCCTGGAGTTCCAATTTCTGGCCCATTTTTAGACATTCAGGAACAACTGCATTTCCCAGTAAGCCTCTGCTACAACAGATCCCAACATTTGCACAAAGGTTCTTCTACAAGTCCCCCAACTGCACTTCACTGCTGGGAGCAGGGACTCAGCTTCTCCCGAGGATCCCTCCAGCCCTCAGGAGCGCCCCGGAGCAGATTCCTGCATTGGAACCTGCCTATTTTTGCACGGAAAAAAGACAGCACATGCCAAATTGCTCCACTTCTGCTCCAGGAAAAAGCCTGACCACATGACAAACGAGCGTGGAGGCTTCTGTCCTCCCTCTATACCTGTTTTAATCCTACAGGCAACTCCAATAAAGGGAAAGCTCTAACAACAAAAATTAATTATCACAAAAGACACAACAAAGACCTTAGGGTAAGAAATGCCTTTTTTTTTTGGTGGGTTTTCTTTTTCTAACCCACATTGCCTGCAGGGTCTTATTTCAGCAGGAAAGTGTTTTTACCCTGGAAGGGAAGTGTAGCCTGGGGAAGGGAACAGTGTTTAGTCACTGTCTGGGTGTACAGGATGTGTGTGTGCCATGTGAGTGTGTAAATCTGATGCTGTCAGCAAAACTTGCTGCCTTCTGACAGACGCCCCGTGCAGCCTTCAAAACTCCTCCAGTCAATCCTCTCACCTGTCAGCCTGAAAGATCACCTGGACTGCTCTTCCCTTCTCTTTCTCCACGAAAACACCAGCAGAGATACAGTTCTGTCATTTGGAAATATGAAGATTCTGGGATTCTCCGGCACAGTCTCTCTCTGAGGGGTTATTTTAAACATTTTTATCTTCCAGCTCACTTAAAACTCTAACAAATAAAACTAAATGATGGTGTTAATTTTGTCTGCAGCTCCATGTATTGCTGCAGTCCTCAGTCTTCCACTGCGGTCCAGCCTCCAGCAGTGCAGGCAGCAGAGCTGGAGCAGTGGGCCCTGGCTGGCTTTACAAGATGCCTCAGCTAATAATCTGTCAATTTATCTTCCTCCACTGTTCTCTACTGCTTTCCACGGGGGGTAACAAAAAATGTTCCCAAAGCTTTTTTTTTTTTTTTGCTGCATATGTATGTCTATATAATTATCAAAGCATCACTTAGTGTTCACTAAGACAGATCGTGTCACTGAACAATTCATTTTCAACCCCCCAGCCTGGTATGAGTGGGCCTTTTGGCATAATTGAATCCAGACTACTGCTGTCAAAACAGAGAATTTATGAATAATAAATTGATTGTAGCCAGCAAAGCTAAGTCTGAGAGATAGCAGGTTATGTGAAGGGATAAGAAGAAATTTAAAAACACAATAAAGATTAATTTAGAATCAAGCCTGCAATGCTTCCACGGTGGACAATAAAAGCAAATAAAACTGTCATTCTTATATGACATAATCTATAGTGCTACAAAGTGCATGAGCTCCCAGACAGAAATAAGGGAAGCAAAACCATGCACCCTGAAACACTAGTGCATATATAAGATGCTACACAAGAATTCAACACAGTGGTTGTTGTCATAGCCCTGACGGTTTCTAGGTTGGGTTATTACAGTTTAGAGGAAGAGGTGATGTGTTTTATTAGATAACTGATATGCAGAACAGCAGCAGACAAGTGTTCTGTCAAGGCACGTGTTTGTGAGCTCTCTGAACTTGGAAAAATCGCAGTTCAAGGCTTCTGTGCCACCGAAAGGTGGAAATAGAGATACAAAGGAACTCCACCCACCAAAGAAACAGCCGGAATTAATGGCCTCGACTGAAGGCAGAAAATAAGCTGTAGGGTGCGACTGCCTTTACAGCAAAGGCGCTTACGAGATGGAACAAAGGGTCAAAAGCAGGAACGTGTTCCGTATCTCACTGCTTTGAAATCATGACGAGCTGCCTGTTTGGAAAGAGCGTTTTAACTGCACAGAAGTTACAGGAGCAACGGAGTCACAGGGTAAAATCCTACGCCTGTGATGTGCAGAAGTCCCTCAGTGCCCTCCCAGTCCCCAGGGAACTCGGCCTGTGTTCACCTCTGCCTGTCCTGTGACCACCCAGGGCTGGGCAAGCCCAGGCTCCACACTGCAGTTCATTGCTAAAAGGAGCTAATTAAGGCAGCATTGCTGGTTCAAAGAGGGGACTCCAGCAATTCCTACGACATTTCCTATTACTCCTGTTGTCTGGGAAATTGTCTTTTTAGCTTTCTCTGTCTCCTGGCTCTGATCTGATAAGACTTAACAATCCCACTAAGTGGCTGTTTCTGGATTCCTCGTGAATTCACAACTGGTCTGATTTGATGATCTTCAGCATAGTTTCAATCATTATGGCTGAGAGTTTATTTGGGCAAACACTTCCTGCTTCCCACACTTGCTCTGCACGTGCTGGCCAAACGCCCTGCACATCACCCGCAGGTCAGAGCACAGGAGTGCTGTGCATGGACTAATAGCAGCAGATGGTCTTCCAGCTTAATGGTTCCCAGGGAGCCCATGGGCTCGATGAAGTAATCATTAGCAACACATTATGTTGGTTTCATCACGAGTTGTCCTCCAGGAATGGAAAGTTAACGCAGGATCAAGACCTCCCTTCAGAAGTTGGCCATTAACAGCTGGTCAACTATTCTACTTTTAAATAAAATGAATAATCATAACTGAACTCCATTTATAGGAGTCACATAGAAAATTTCATAACTGCCTCTAAATCATCCTTCCTTTAAAACAAAAAGTTCAAATAATCTAAACACAAAAAATGGCATGACCTGGAGCAACCTTCTTTCACACAGTAAATTGAAAGTGACCCCTTCCAGCTCAGTGGATTTACGAAGATGGGTGCTAGAATAAGGAGAAAACGCTCTTGGGATGAGGTCTTCTCTGGCAACATCTTGACTACAACATTACTGACACCTAACACCCAGAATTCCAGCCAACCCTACTCCCAGCCCGGCACTGCAGTCACATCTGCAAAGCTTTGTAGAAACCCACTAAATCTACAAAGCTCCACATTTAAGCTGTGAATTTAGAAAAAAAAAAATCAACAAAACAACCCCACCATCTGCTAGTAAATGAAACCATGGGTTTATTGGCAAGATTTTCAATAAGGAAATGGTTTTCAGGACAAGATTGATTCTAATGACAAGATACAGTAATTGGGGCAAACAAGGCTAAACTTTCAGAACTACACTGCATTGACTACCTGCCTGAAAATATCTGTGGATTTTGAGATATTCAGGTCAATTCAAAGGGCAAAAGTCAGAATTTCAGGAAAATGAAAGTAGTAGAGGCTTTCTGCAAACTCTGTTGACTTTGCTAAGAACGCAAACTCTCAAAAAAGGAGATAGAGAAACCTGTCTATACATTTGTATGCATGTCTCTATTCAGAAAAAAAAATTCCCTGGGCCCTGACCTCTTATCATTGCTGGGTTTATATTCTCTTTCAATGGTATTGAGTGGTCCTATCATTATTAATCAGATGTGCTGATATGACATTAATAAGACAAGCTAAGTACTCCCCCACACCCTGACAGAATACAGAGTAGCTGACAGGCTTATGTTCTTCCAGAACTGATGGATTTCCTTTTTCCCAAGTCCTTCTCCTGCCAACTGCTCCCCCTTCTCATCTAACAGGCCTGGAGAGAAGCAGGACAGCACGGATGGGGGATGGAGTCAAATGCTGCACAAATTCATCTTTACCCACCTTGTCCTCTCCTCCCCTCCACCCACTGTCAAACATCAGGATGAGGCAGTGACAAGGGACTCTATTCTGTAACACTCTCCCCTTCAGCAGACTCTCTCTCTACCACACATATGTCTGACTTCACTGAAGAAGTTGCCAGGGAACCCAGCCATCATGGAAAAGTAAATCCATTCAGAAGGAGGAATGATGCTTTTCCAAGGAAGGACCAAAATAGTATTAATGCTGGGTACACTTCCACCATCTTCTAGAAGAGGATATTAAAAGTGCTTTGCAAATAAACAGCCTGCAGCATCTCTTAGATGGTTCAGTACTGTTAATTTACAAGGTCAAGCCTCACAGAGATTAAAAACTACAAACGGTCAAGAAACTCCCTCCCATGTAGACAATTGCAATTTATTTTTTCTCTTTTTTTTCTGGTCCTGTCTTGGGGTGAACCTCAAATTTTGGGACAGAATGCAGTCATGCTCACCAAGAAGCACTCAGGTACAAAACTGCCTTCTCTTCAGCAGTTCAGCAGCTTGCACAGGTACATGTGGGTTTATAGTCATCAACAACAAAAAGAGACACTTTCAAGGAAACGTTTCAAGGAACCTTTGCTCTTCTCTGAACTAGGGAACAGCTGCAGATGAAACCTTATTTTTGGATACTATAATGTTCATCACATCACAGCCCTTTATGCTCTGCAGTCCTGGATGTTACTGGTCAAATTTTACCCTCTTTCACACTACAGTAAATCTAGGCTAAATCCACTGATTTCGCTGGAATTACTTGCATTTCGAGCTCATCTCCTAGAGCATGAAAATGTTATTTGTGGGGAAAATGAGTTATTGTATTTTTCTCTCCATTAACATTGATGTGCTTCATGTAGCAAATACTGGAGGTAGTCACTGTGTGCACTACCAATGATGGGAGAAATCAGTAGAAGATCAGAACCTAATTGTTAAATGATCTTTCTGATTGTCAGAAAATTAATGGCACACTGTGGGCCATGTAGTGCACGCCTTGGAAATCTCAGTGCAAGTGCCCAACTCATTTAAATAATTTCAGTTCATACATTTAATTCGCCTTTAATGCAGGCATTTAATTTGCTTTTGTTTTTTTTTAAAGCAAACCACCACGTATTAGGACTCTTTATGCACGCACATGTACATACACAATTTCCAAGAAAGCACTGTTTTGAAGCAAATTATATGAAATGTAAAATTAACAAAATGCAAATAATATAAACAATCTAAATTAAATATTAAAACAATGCTATACTTGAATGACTGGATTTTATTTTCACAAGGAGCTAAACTATAAACCATTCTTACCAAAGCAACACCCAGCTGTTTGGTGTTTAGCAGCAGAATAACATTATTCTAGTGCAGCTGCTGTTATTGTTTGCTGTATTTCTGCCAGCTCGTGGAAGCCAGAGATGTTTGTCTAGCAGAGAGGGACAGCTCTGATGAAAGCTCCAGTTTGACAGATGCTCCCATCAACAACTTTGTTCCTCTGATTGACTACACGGTATTTTAGGCAAATTAACCTGTCCAAAAAAATTCTTTATTGCTATGCTTGTGGCACAGATGGAAATATGAACTTGACAATTCTGGGTACTAGCTTAGCAATTAACTGAGATGTTTCAATAGACTAATGAACTTTCATTCAAAGCATGCTCCCTGTCAGGAGAAGAGACAGGCTGTTGTTTGAGAAAGTGTTACAGAATGTCAAATAGATCCTGACAGTGATGCCACTATGAAATCTGAGATATTAGAAAAGCACAGAAAGGAAGTCATTTAACACCTTTATAATCTCAGGAGGTCTGAGATGAATCTTTGTAATCAAAGTCTGAAACTCTACAGCGTTTTACAGTCCTTTTGCTGTAATTCACACCCTGTATAATAACAGTTCTCAGTCACTGTGGCTGTTCTGTTTTGAATGGTTACCAGTTACAAGGGAGAAAAAAAGAAATCAAACCATCATTCTTCTATTTTACGAAGACATTACATCCAACTAAATAATTATCTGAGAAACTGTTACAGGAAACCCAAATTATCTGAAATAGTCACGTAAAAAGAGAACTCTGCATAATTAGTATATATAGATAAATATTAAAAGGATTCACTTGCTTGGGGCGAAAAGAATGCAAGGTTCTAGGGTAGCCTGAAGAAAACATAAAGAAATGAATTAAAAACATGCATTTGATAAACTGAATTGACATTTATGGGCATGTGCAGCTCTTCCTGCAGTAACACTGGACAAAGCACGTCCTCATTGGCCTAATTCATGCACCTTACCAGGGCTGGGGACAGGCAGAGCAGGCCAGAGAGCAGCATTTTGCTGCATCAGAACTGAAAATCTGATTGTTCTCCCAGGAATATTTTTCAATCCAATTTATTCAACACAGACAGTATGTTCTCTAATTTTTGTCAGTCACATTACATTTCTTCTGTTGGGAAGAAGCTCAAGTGGAGTATCTAACATTGAGTGAAAACCTGCACTGTGACAAAATATAATCCATTTTTCCTACATACCTCGTAAACAGCTTGACTCTCATCATAAAATATTAAAGCCTAATATTGCAGTTGGTTCCTTCTGAGCATCAAGACTTGGAGTAGCCCCAAGCATGTCAAACACGCATTGGAAACGCTACATTTTTAAAGCAAGGCAACGTGTTAACTGATACACTGCACTACTTACCACCCTAAAAACCTTCCAAGAGTTTTTAAAATTCTTTAAACCATTAACTACTTGATGACCTAACTGCATTAAAATTTCAAGTGGGCTTTTAAAAAAGTCGCCAATAAATAAAATAACATGAAAATCCTGCTCTGCTGCTATATTTAATCCTTCAAGAGGAAAATTGCTTCTCCTACTTTAACTGCAATATTCCCACTGGTTTCAAAATAATTCCACATATTAGCCTGTAACTTGGACAGGTGCCATACTACAGTAGTTCTTTGAGCTGACAAATTAATAAACCAGGTAAGACAGGCAAACAGCCCTGACCTGTGTCTCCCTTCACCTTCCAGGGGCACCAAGGGCAAGGCTGGATCTCCCACTGGCACACACTTGCTGCTCCAGAGCAAAGCCCAACCCTCCTCAATTCAAGCCACAGGATAAAACATTTATCTTGATTCCTTTCTCAAACTGTTATATGCTGCTTACTTCTGTTCCTCTTGAAATTATGCTCATAGCCATAGGTATCAGAATTAATTATGCAGACTATTATTGTACATGGCATACCTGTTTCTTGCATTTAACCATCAGAGAGAGCTCTTTAGCTATGACAAATGGGAAGACATGCTTCTTGTGCTCCACTTCTCATTAAGGACAGAAACACAGAAAAAAAGCATATTTTTGTCTCCCAGAATCTTATAGGAATGTTTCAATCCACCACCTCATAGGTTCCTGCCAAGGATTCCTGTTCCACACAATTTCCCAATATCAATTTATGAACATTTCTTTATCCCTGGAGATATAATACAAAATCCAAGGCAGCCAGAAGGCAAACATCCATTTAAGCATCTTTCAACAGATCCACACGATATTCACCAACACGTTCCTCACCTAAAGCCCTCACCCTGATGCCACAAGATCAAGTGATGAAACGCCACAGTTCAGAGATGAAGGGGACAATTCAAAGCAAGTGGGGTTTGGGAAAGAAACTGTGTGAGGAATTACTCCAGCCAGGAGGTGAGGGTAGGCTGAACCTCTCGAGAGGAACAGCAGTCCTGTTAGTGGCAAGTTGGTGACCCACTGATAGCCCAGTGAGGAGGCAAAAATGAGGATCTTTGTTAAAAGGTGGTCTTAGAGCAAAAGTTCAGAGGACCTTTGGCACCTGAGGAACCCTGCTGAGCTCAGCACAGCATTTCTGTCTCAGTACACCTGTTTTATGTTCCCTGACCCTGCAGCTGGGCAGGGGGATGTCAGGCTGGAACTCCCCAGAACTGCTCTCTGTGGAGGCTTCATTGCCCAATGGGAAGAGATGGGCAGACAAACTATTGACTACACAAATCAATTCCTTTTGTTGTCCTGGCCCATGAAACTCTGCCAAATTTTGGCACCAGTAAAATCATCCGAAATTCCCTTTTAACTCGAGGATGTGGTTTCCAGCTCTTTAAAGTAGCCTGCTCTGATCGCAGGCAATGCAAAGACACTGCTGAAAGAAACACTGCAGGGAAAGGCCAAGGAAAGTTCTGTTTGCAGGAAAGGGGAGTTAAAAGGCTTGCCTCAGGAACTGTAATCAAACAGCCAGATTAAAGGCAGCGCTGCATCTCCTGAAGTCCACAGGAAATCTCAGGAAGGCCCCGCTTGTGGCCTGAGAAGACAATGAGTCAGCGGCTGCTCTCTCTGCTTGAAAAGCTTCCCTATTTCTCCCTCCATTTCATTCCTATCACACCAAAGATCAAAGACCTGGTGACTGTCACATGCCTGATATCTTCTGCAGCACAGGGTGCATCAGAGGGCAGAGAAATGAGCTCCGTAAATCAGGGGGAGAATAAAGCTGAGGGGACTGGTGAGGGACTGCTGGTGGAACAGCAGCAGTGGAGAACTGCAGCCCCATCCCCAATCAGTGCTGGGACTAAGCCTGTGTGGGGATGGATCTTGGAGCATTTGTGATGCTTTGAAGAGATGGAAAGAGGAGGAGAAGGTGGCATTACTTGAAGGAGGCACATATCTACAGATATATAGACATAAACATACAGACATCAAAATATTTACAGCCCCACGCTTTGGTAAATCACTGCACTGCCTTCAGTCTGCAAAACATTGCTGCTGATTTCAACAACTAATTACCTGGTATTTTCCCCCTCATTCTCCTAGTTCTTTATTCACTATAAAAATGACAGTTGTAACTCCTATAAAACGTTGATTCAATTCAAGGCACTTGGTAAATTTACCATCACCAGTTCCAAAGCAAGATTAAGGAACGCCCTACCAACCTGTTCTTGGTTTATAAATAAACTGCACTTCCTGACGCAGAAATTAAATGTGTTGCTTGGGTAAGGTGGTGAACTGCAGCCAGAATTACATTTCATGGAAATCTGTGACAAACAGGCTAATAAGCACCCTTTATTTTTCATCATGTTTTTGATACCTCACCAATCTCACCTTTGCATTTGCTAATTCACTACATTTACCAAGTTCCATTTTTCTGTATGAACAATATACCATGTAAAAGATGACTTTGAGCCTTTCTCTGCAGATAAATCTGATATACACTCACTTATTTAACTATTGATTGGTCAAAAGAAACTAAGAACCCTAAACAACCTTTCTCTTTCATTTTTCACATCAAAGCTTTTTACTTCCTTGAGACATTAAATGGACAACTACAGTCCCATTTTGGCTGAAATGACAAATACTGTTTCAGTGCTTGCTGCTGCCCAGTCATGATAATTGTGGGTGTCAATGTTTCAGAATTGGGAGTTGGAAGCTGCATCCTGCCCATCATATTTAATTATCACCGTAAGCTCCCTCCTCCTTGTGCCTATTCCAGTGATGGATCATAGCTCATACCACACTGGCAAATTTTTCATGTAGACACCATTTCCTTATTATGGTTTGCATTGTGCTTAGCACAGTAAGACTCTGTCCCTATGTGGCATCATAAAACAGTGAGCATAAAATAATAGTAGTAATTATCAGTAGAAAATAATTAGATGAAAAAGACTGTGACCTCCCAGTGACAAATCACAATAAAACCCCAGTACATAAAGCATTCAGGATTCTTAAAAGCATCAGGACCAGCAGAAGTCGTGCTGGTGATAGAGACAAAGCAAGAAGCCACTGATTGGAGTACTCTAATGCCCTCTGGGAGCATTTC
This sequence comes from Myrmophylax atrothorax, assembly GCA_026770055.1. Taxonomy (NCBI): domain Eukaryota; kingdom Metazoa; phylum Chordata; class Aves; order Passeriformes; family Thamnophilidae; genus Myrmophylax; species Myrmophylax atrothorax. The sequence continues at coordinate 10,493,936 of JAOXXN010000252.1, forward strand.
ATCTGCTGTAGACATGTCTGTGCTCCTCTGTAATGGGCAAAGACAGGCTCACCTGGAAGCTGGTGAGTCACCCACCGAAGGGGCATCTCTGTCTGCACTGACTACACAGAGAACAGCAAGGGAAGAACAAGGTTCTGATTTTGCTACCTCGTTTGGAGGCCAACACTGAGGAATTTAAGCCCTCCCCTCTGATAAATGGGACACGGACTGAGTAACAGGAGCTTCATAAGAAAGGTGGGGGTTTTGCCATTAAACCTGCAATGTTTTGCTCTGAACTTACTTTCGTCAGATGATAAGATAACTGAGTATTATTAGAGAGGTTTCTCAGTGATTCAGATGACACATCAGGAAGCAGTGTGCACCTTCCAGAGCACTTAATGCTAAAAATGAGAGATGTTTAGAACCAAAAGCTTTTCAGAGAGTCGATTGTAAGCCCCAGCAGCCACCCCGAGTCCTCCTCAGACTCAGTGGTGATGTCAGTCAACAAAACTCCACTGATTACAATCACAGTTAAATACTAGACTTGAGCTGAGAATCCATCTCATGATTTCTTTTGTTCAGAGGTCTCTTTATACTTATTTCTCATTTTTCAGTCAGGCAACATGAAAACACTAATAGAAAAGAAGCATCCCCACGAAGGCGATAATGAGATGGTAAATCTAGTGATTCTCCTGGAGTTCCTGTAAGCAACAAAAAAGGAGCTGTTTGAAGTAGAGGTTTCCATCGGAAACACAGAGGGTAATCTTTTAAATACTGCATTTATTCAATAAAAATATTTTAGTGAAGCTGCACGGGCTACATTCTTGCAAGGGATCCTCTCCAATCCTCTGGGTAATAAGTCCACAGTCCCAGTAACAGCCAGGAACTCCAGGATCGTGGTGTATCTGTTCTACAGACAGAAGGTGCAGGAGGTTTGGCTCCAGCAGTTCACATCCCTGGGGCAGAGGGCATAAGTGGCTGTGCCACTGCAGAACAGCTTCTTCCATCTCCACTGACCTGGCTGAATATTATTAGCACTTTCACTTTCCCCTGTAGTACCTAGAAATGACCTACTTATTTGATGCACAGCTCAGTGCCTTAATAACTTTGCAATTATTGATTGAATTTGCATCCTTACTAATGCTTAGACTGTGAAATTATCAAAAATACAAGTAAAAATATTAGTGATTCTATCAGTAAATGGCACATTTTTAATGGCACCTACTGTAGTAAAGCAAGTGTGCTGTGAGCAAAATGGGTATTTATTGAAAAGTATGTTTAGTTTGCAGAGCTTGGGTGCTGTCCAGCCTGACTGGCTGCAGGCATTAAGCAAATCCCCGTCCAGAGATTACAAGACAATTTCCTCTCATTAGTGTAAAGTGAGTGACATTTTGAACTTTTGTGGGAAGACGTATTTCAAGAAATCAGAGGAGCTGGTGTCTGGAAGCTAAACCAGCAGGTCATTACTGCCACAGCACTGTGTGATAACTCAATAGCAGCCACAAAAACTGATCTGTGAGAGCTCCCATGGAAGGGGTTCCTTCTCAGCAGTTACAGCACCCCTTGAAAAATTTACTACATAACTCAATACAGAGATTGTTAACCAGCTATGCTCTCTCATGGCCATAGCTTTCTATGCTCTTGTAAACTGAGAAGGAGGTAATGAACTTCTCTCCACCAGTACAGAAAATACGTCCCTTTACCAACTCTCCTCCTGGTGACAGGAAAGAGAGGGGTTTGTACAAGCCTGAGACTGCCCAACTCTATGTGTTCTGCTTTCAGAAGCAGCAGCTGGCTCACTCACTTCCAGTGCCTCAGAGGCATAATTCCCTTCATCAGCTGGAAGGGGGAAAAAGCTTTATCTCCTTACTCCCTCCCTTGAAAAAACTCCTACACAGAGTGCTATGTGGGGAGGCCTGCTGGTACTCCACTGCTTCCCCAGAGCCCTGAGCTGCTGTAACTCAGCTGAGCACCATCTACTGAAACAATCGTTTGTTTATATTAAATCTTACTTGAAACATTATAATGGTATCATTTTATATTTATACAGAGCTATTCATCCCAGAGGATCCCCAAATGCTCCAGCTACTTATGGGCAGCAGCTGTTTAATAGGGGATGGTATGACTGCACAGCAGTGCAGGGCAGAGCAGGCAAGAGCTCTGCATCCAGCAGAAACTACAGGGGGAATTCAGGCAGGTGAAACAGAATTACCCAAACTGCAATTTAGCCAAGCTGCCTGGGGCTAACATCTCTGTGCTCACAAAATGTTGCCCTTAACAATTCAGAGGGCATTCATCTGTTGACAAATAGAGAGAAATGTCTTTGGGTATTCATGCAGCTTGCTCGGCTCAAAAGCAAATTGAAAATTATAATAAAGCCTGTTCTACATTCTTCATTCATTAAAGCTGTGTTTGTGCCATATTATTCCAAGGCACATTAGCATCTGCTGGGAAGAGCTCATTAAATGACCATTAGCCTGGTCTCCTCTCCTTCCAAGACAGTGCAGGAGTTGAAAAGTCTGTCCTTCCTTCATGGCACCACACACGGAAATGGCAACAGGATGGCATTTCATTTTGGCAAGAAAGAGAACAGAGGAAGTTTTTTGTTAGAAGCAACTGTGAAAAACAAGGAAGACAATGCATGGAAAAAGGCTGCTGCATACAAGCTTAGGAAGAGGTACTGCCACAGGTATTGAGGAACAACTGCCATCACCCACAAAAAAAATACCAGGGACAACCTTGGTCACTGATCTACAGGGACTTGCCTCACATTCATGGAGACTTGGCCCATCAGTAAGTCAGAAGGCAACTTCTGGTGTTGGAATGACCCTTAAAATAACAGTGCTAAAGAAACATTGCACGGCCCCAGAGCTTTCCCAGCCCCTCCTGTAACCAGAGACTCAGTCCCAGCAACTGGAGACAGCCACAGAACCGATGGGCAAAGCCTGTGCTCCACTGCAGGAGGAGAAAAAGTTGTGGGAACAGCTGAGCTGAGGAGAGAATGAGAAAGAATCAGATCTGACATGGGAGGCACCAAAACCCAAAGCAATTCTCAAGTTCTCATGGTTTCCATGCTACAGATCAGCTCTGAGACAAGCTAGAGATGACACATTTACATTGCTTTTCTTTTCTTTTTACAGCAAATTATTTCTCACTCCTACCAGCAGATCACAAAACATGAGAGCTGGAGTTAACAGACACAAAATTAATATTGAAACTGCAGAAATGAAGAGATGGGAAGAACCTTGCACTTCAAAAGTAAATAAAAGAAGTTGAGGTCTAAAAATTGTATTTGAGGATTTTATTTTATGGAAGGCTTTTCTGTTTGAGAGAGTTGCATCAGGGCTCTGTATAAACATCATTGCCTCATGTTCTCTCCTTTTTGATATACAAGGATCATTTGATTTTGATTTACAAAAATATTGACTTAGAAGGAATTACAAGGACTAATAAGGAGTAGCAGAAATTTTCATACAGGATCAGGGTAGTAGTGTCATCTCCCTTACTACCATGTCTGTGACACTCTTTCAAAATAATCATGTCTCTGACACTTTTTCAAAATATCTAATCTTAAGCAAAGTTCAAAACAGTTGGTTCTTGGCAGTGATGGGATAATGTAGCAACTGTCCTGACAAGCACTAAGTAAAATGCGCAGATTTACCAGCCCAGGAGATTATGGCTTTCCCTGGAGGTGTGGCTATTTGGTGCTTCAGCCTCATTTCAAAGAGCCAATACTGAAGAACCTCTACATCTCTGTGCTCCCCTCACTCACTCCCCTCCAGAAGCTTTGAGCACCCTTCAGCTGACCTTGCCAGAAAGACAGAGATCTTAAGAACTTACTTTTACAAGTACCAGAAAATAAACCAGGCAGCTGGGGAGAAACTGTATTAGCAACTCCACTGAGTAAAGCTGCAGTGCCAGCTCAGCTTCTGCCATCTTCTCAGGAATCCTCCTGGGCCAGAATGCCCATGAATGCTCAGCTGTGGCCAGCACTGCTGCCTCAGCACAGGCTCTGGAGAAGGCAGGGAATGCCCCAGCAGGAAACCAGACAGCAATTCACCTGCTTGGAACTGTTTGCTCATCTTCCCTGTCACAACTGCTCTGGCCAAATAGGTTTTGGAACCTTCCCAGCGATGCTGTGTGTCAGGGAGCTCCACAGACTAATTAGACACTGCACAAAAGCTTCTCCTTCGGGGTGCTGTCGGTTCCACTGTCTGTCCCCCCCTTCCCTGCAACCCAGAAGGGATTAGATCGTCTACAGCACAGACAGTAATTACTATCACCTTCTCCTCTTAATTGATCTGGCTCCAGTGAGCAATAAGAAATTAAAATAATTAGCAGATATGCCTAATGTTCCTCAAGTCCCACCTACACTTTGTACTCTATTTACTTTGGAATCAGCTGGGTCCATCACTGTGGTGTCACACTGCACCGCTCTGGCTCACCACGCCGTCTGACTCGCCCAGTTGGAAGAAGTTTCCCAACTCATCCCCTGGTGAGACAGCTCTTTCTGAAGGCTCATTTGGAAGGCAGCAGAGGCTCATGGCTCTCCTGTCCCCTGGAGAGACAGAGGATTACAGGGAGGTCTTTGTGCTGTCAACATTTATACATTTGCTCTACTTTTGCAGAGAAACATGTACATCCAAGTTGGGAAGAGAAGCTAAAGTCTTGCAATAAAAATAGCATATTTAAGGGATTAATTTCAGTTTTGTTCCTAGTGATTTCAGCATTGCATTAATTAATGTTCCATCTTGACTGCTGAGCACAGACAGATTTATTTTAATAGGAGAAGAGGGTTTTGAGCACCATGTGGTTTTTCCCAAGCATTGCTCCTCCAGTAGCTAAATGTGGAGCTATCACTTCAAGTAAATTGTGCCCTCTCCCTGCCCTTAGCAAATAGTCAGTGATTTTGTTTTTTAATTTTTCTTTCTATGCACAAATAATCTACATGTCTTGCCCTCCTTTCAAGAAACAAGAGAAAATCCAGACCCCAGCAAAGTTCAATCTTCCCCTCCCTGTACTCTGTAAATTTAGTCAACAATATTAATCCACATCGAACAATTCTGCAGAGTACAACAACAAGCTGGTTACACAGACAGGGATGCATTTGGAATTTAAATGAGTTCCTGTTATTCTCATGCTCTTCAAGCCTGCACAGTGCTGAAGAAGCCTGTCTAATGTCTCTTAAACAGTGAAAAAAAATCAATTTAATATATTTTTAACTGTTCTGCTAGTACTATTGTCTGTACTCCTGAAGGAGACTGTTTCTTGATTTGCCCTCTGTCCCCAATTAAAGGCACTCATCAAAGACATGTGTTGCCCTGGTTGTCTTGACAATGCTTTATGATTAAAAGACTCAAATACCTTCACCTTATCATGCATTTAAAAATATAATGGAAAAAAAAGGGTAATTTAAACATTCTGCAAGTTTGTTGTTTCTTCATTCTTTCTACTTTTAAATTCTTTCATTAATATGCTTTTTCATTTCTACTGCAATATTACTAATGAGGCCAACTCATGGTGCTAGGAGCTGTACAAACAAAAATAAAAAATAAAATATGCTACTTATTTAATTTGCATTCATAGAATACATTCTCCCACCCTCAACCTACTGTCTAATGGTTGGGCTGATGCTTTTTGGGGAAATGGTGAACATTTGTGCATATTTAATTCAAATCAGGTCATTGCTTGTTCTTCCTGCACAACATTCACTGAATTAAAACACATTATATTCCCTTGTCTCCTCTTCTCCAACACATCAAGGGATTACTTGAAAAAAGGAAAGATCTTGGCTACCTTTCAAAGTAGACTCATCTGTCTGTTTGTGTCCTCTCGAGCAGCACCAGGTTGCATAAGTTAATGTGGACTGTACTCCTCCACTTCTGGCTTCAAAGCATCCCTTCCACTCAAGTGCTCATTAGGGAACTCTCCAACCCATCACCAATAATCTCTATTCCTTGCTCTCTTCTATTACTCACTATAACCTAAAGTTCCATCCTGCTGTCTTTAACATTCAAGGAAGCCTTTCTTCGGATCCACATGAACCGGACACACGAACAAGTACATCTCTGACAGGCAGAAGTGCCCAGTGCCTGCAGGTTCCCTTTCACTGGGTCAGTAACAGAAGGGAAGGCTAAGATTGAAAGCAATGTTGGAATACTGTGTGAAATATAACCAGCTCTCAGACTGAAGATAAATTCCATCATTAGAGCCCCACCTTAGACAAAACTCCAATCGCACTCTGGCCCTACAACACAGTACTCCAAAACAAAACCCTGTTGTAACTCAGAGTGGACATTTGCACAGGAAAAGCTGACTGCTATTTGTATGCTGCATTGACCCTGACAAAGGAATGCATTTGCTTACCAAGGCTTAAATATTAAATAGTATTTCCTCTGAAATCCCTTGCTCTCATTTACGCTAAAAATTTTCTTAGTGTTTTCTCCTGGGCTCTTAGAGCTCCTTTACGCATTTTATTGTAAAGAAAGAAGGAAGAATTATGGTAATTTAATGTTTATTCTTCTTTGTGAACCACTCTCGGCTCTTCTGTATAAATAACTAAATGCTCTTATTAGTCCTAACATACTGAGAAATACATTCTACTTGAGTCTGCTCAGTGTGAAATCAATGGCAAACCAACTTCTGTCTCTTGCCCTTACTTTTTCAACACGAGTTTGATATTTCCCTCCAGTTTTTTCTCACCTGCTGTTCTGACAGCAGCATCCCTCCAGGCCTTAAGAATGGGGAAGGACTGTGCTCTTACTGGGACAGCAATTTTCTTTTCTCTGAGCAGACAATCTGGCCCTTACATTTATTTCTGCAGCGTGTGTCTGTCAGCAGACAGAATCTGCTCTGGAGGCTGCACTGGGCTGGGCAGACACCAAGGGAACAGCCAGCAGGATCAGAAGCACTGATGCCACTGTTCCCAGGGACTCCTGCTAGAGAGGTTCCCAGGATCAACCACCACAAATTGCAAAGCCCTGGGATGCTCACATCATGTGGCCACACCTGTGCTGGTAGGACAGCCATGGTGGGAATTGCACAAATACAGCACATTCCTCTTGTTTTAATTGAAATCAAAGGTCCAGGAAAGATTGTAATTTCTGGAGAAAAGTTCACATCTCCAAATGTCTGTGATATGAAGTCAAACTGCTTTTTTTTTTCTCCTCCAAGTCTGAAATTTCAACGCACTTTAGGCTAAAACCCTTTCAAGCAAGTAGAAGGACACAGAGGTTGCTTGTGAAGTCAAGGAAGAGAAAAACGGCAGTTCGAATTTTCAACGGATTGAACTGCCCGGTGGACATATCTCTCACTTCTCACTAATGAGGCAGAAAGCTGAGAAGGAACTGTGCTCCTCACTCAAGTGAAAGAGAACATGAAAATTAAGTACAGCATCTGCTTCAGCATCGGCTCTGGAGACCTCAGCAGAGAGGAGCAGAGATCAAGCCAACTTGAATTTCAGCATCGTCTCTCAATGTACCTTTTTGCCATGGGGAAACTACAGTTCCTCTACTGCCATTTTATTTCCATCCATAAAATGATGGTGTTGATATTAATTACCTATCTGAGGCAGTTAAACTGAGGTATAGATTTCATTCCCACATTATGGCACATTTCTGTAGAACTATAATTGCAGAAATGTTTAGGCTTTTCTAATCTTTCCCACGTTGCAGCTGCATTTGTAAGCACCCAGAGCTCAAATTGGCAAGTATTTGTTCTCTATTCTCATATTGACTTCAATAGGACTTGTGAGCATTGAGTGTTTTCAGGAGCAGTTTCCATGCACAGGTCTCCGAGTACTACATCGTCAGTGAATGGAAATAAATACATGGTAAAGAATAACAGCTGCAAAACACAGGGGGATATTCTACGTCAGCCTCAAAAGAAGAAAACAGTTCAGAAAAACTTGTGTTATTTTTCTATGAAGTATGGAGATTAGCAGACATTAAACACAAATGCATAATATTATACATGTATCTCTATAAACACATGATTTTCTGTCTTTCCGAAACTGTTCAGAATGGTAGGGAAAACTACACAAATGACTTGTTGATTGCACTGTGAATCTAAGAATTCTCTAATTATCACTGCCATCTCCTCATAATTTCAGAAGCTAAGTTGTTTAAAAAAAAGAAAATCAAATCCTGACACTAATAACTGTATCTTTCGAGTTATTTTTCCTCTCTCAGTACAATAACTGCTCATGTGTGCTAATATTCCTTTTTTTATTTTTTCTATTACTTTTACAAACAAATGCAAATATTGATGATGCAAACTGAGAAGAGAAATAATTTTTCAGCAAGTACATAAACCTCTGGAAAAGGAAAGGGAAATGCTGGGCTTGGCTGGGCTTGGGTAGCACATGAATCAACTCAGTTAGAAAAGACTTGTGGATATCATGGAGCCCAAGCAGGCAGGTCCCCAGGTCATAAAAGGAGGACAGGCTGGTCAGGCAGGACCTGCCCCTCATAAATGCTGAGCCTCTTTGCCTTTCAAGAAACTCCCAGTGCATTTGAGGTGGGAAGGTTTGCTGTTGACAGCCAAGCCCCACGCTGCTGCCTGGCTGTGCCTAAGCCTGGGCCAGTTGAATCTGGGAGCTGCTCAGCTATAAAGTGTCCTGCCAGCACACCTATTTATGGGATCCCTCCTGGCTCAACAGCCTGAGCCACCAGAGCATGTAACACCAACTATAACCCACCATCCTTGCAAGGCCAGTGGGCAGCATGGAGATGTCTCCTTCAGCCCATTTGGCTTTGGAGAATACAGGCAATTTTTTGGAGGTCAAGGCATTAATGCAGCATTAGTGGGAATGCAGGGATAATGATGAATGCTCACTGTTTGTCAGGCAAAGAGGTATTTAGTACATGCCAGAGTACACACCTTAATTGCTCGTCAATGAAAGACGCTCCTTTTCTTTCTTTCAGATCAGTTCTTAATAAGAAACTTGCCCCAAGAAAGGTGGCAGCCTTCTTCCTTCCCATGTCAAGGAGACTAAGCTCTGAATTCTCCTTTTGTGTAGTATGTTCCTTTACAGACACGAAGGCAACAAAATTTTCTATAGGGACATGATCCCACATAGCAGAGAGGTGATTTGTATTGATGTTTACAAGATGGTGCTACAGAAAAGCTCCCACAACTGGGCTTTGGCCCAAGAGTTAAACACTCCATTTCTCTGAAGAAGGCAGTTCTTCAAGAACATCACTGAGGCTGCATCACAGAAAGGGGGAATGACATGAACTTCCAGTCTTCAGGCTGATCAAAATGCAACTTGTGCAGAAGGGGTTGGATGAACCTCAAGTGCACAGCTGCTTGTTTTACAGTTTCATTTTTTACATTCTGAAAGTTTATGTGATCTAATTAGCCATTTTATTTCACAAAAATACATTTTGGCACTGTTGGACTTGGAACAACTCAAATGCAAGGGGTTTGCTTATGAGGGAGGCAGACAAGCACATGGAAAATAAGCATTACTGCTTCCCTTTCAGAGACTTTAGGATGGGGAAGCAGAGCTCAGCTACACTTGCATGGAGATAACCTCACCAATTTGAAGCTTTTAGGTGTTATAAATTCATTTAAATCCAGCTAAGAAAAACCAGTGACAATGCCTAGCTGAAGTACCTAAGTGTTATTCCATTCTTAATGAAAAGGCTAAGAAAGGAAGAGGCAGAAAAAACACGATGTGCTCCCCCATGTGCCCTGAGTTATCTGCACTGCTGACCCCCAGCCCCACCACGATGAGCACCAGAGGGTTTATCACAGGGCCATCTCCCTTCCAAAAGCCCTCTAGTTTCTCATCACACTCTGCCTGCCCTTTTCCTGTAGCAGCTCCCCTGCCTCTGATTTTATCTGGTTACCTGAGAATGTGGATTATGATACTTCTCATTTCCAAGCACCAGCACTGTTAAAGGGTTATCCAAGGTGTGGGTTTTGCCAGAGAAAACACAGCAATTAGGCTCTGTATCTGCAGCTATTCGGCAGCAAGAACACCCCAGGGAAGACATCCTGGCCATGAATATATCCAAGACATCTGGATAAACAAAAACATATCATCTCCGGAGCCAAATGTCAACCAGCCACTTCTAAAAAGCACTGAGATAAAATATCCACCAGTGCTTAGAGAGCTGATACAGACCTGCTCACTACTTGACCCAAACCAGCTCTTAAGCAGGAGCTAAGATTCATCCTGTTCCCACACAACTCTCTTCTGAGAGAAACTTTTTTTCACAGCCAGAGGACAAAAATATGCCCTTCCTCCTCTGCCTTATCTTTGAAACGTGAAGGAAAACCACCCAAATTAAAATGCCTGAATTGAGACATTACCAGGAGATTTGGAAAACAAGACAGTCTCTTGTTAACATCTTACTCACTGTTTTCACGCCACCACTTGTGATAAAAGCAAAGTATTAAGGCATAAATTAGTCATAGAACAGCTGCATACTTAATACACACAGTCGACTTAAATTTAACTCCCAGGGTCTATCCAGATAATCTGAAGACCTGGATTCATCACTATGGGATAAAAAGTAACAGGAAAGGGCTGAAACGCCACAGTTGTTTTCATCCAAACCCAAATACCCCAACAACAAACAAGGCAGATGTCCCCTGGCTGTGAACCCTCAGCAGGGATACAGGATAACAGCACTTGCTGCCATCACTTCTTGAGTTAAAAGAGCAATTTGGGTAACCTGAGGCAAATCATTACACTGCGGAACATCTGGAAAGTGTTGGAGCAATAAACACTTTGTTTGAAGGATCTGTGAATGCCAACAAGTCCACCCTACAGAAAACCTCAACCTCTTTGTGCTTGTCCTTGCTTTGATCCAACTCACAGGAGATGACATTTAGCTCTAACTGAACGAGAACTGATAATAAGGACAAAATACCTTTTTACTTCCAATGCCCATCTATCACTATTGAAAATATGAATGTCCCTTGATGATGCAAGAAGGAGCATTTGTTTCTCTTAAAGTGTTGATGCATTCATTTCTTTTCATTAAAAGAATGAATCTTGCTGTGTCTCTTACTGCTGGCAGCAACATGATTGGCTCCCAGCCTGGATCAGGCCTCCCGTGTTTGACAGTGCACACGTATTTGATGAAAGGCAGCCCTTACACAACAATCAGCTGATCATGGGGAAATAGCAATCCTTTACAGTCACAAAATGTGGCACAGATAATAAATGATGGGGCTGTCAGAAAAATAATAACCTATGCACATGAACATGCAGATGTGGAAAGGGATAGAACTTTTCCTATTATTTGTCTAGCTTGGCCTTCAGTCTCAGCTTTCTCGGGAAACACAGCAAATACACATTAATGAAGCACATTCTATGACCAAACAGTAAATACACTTCTCATTGCTAATTATTTACCTATTATCCCCTTATACAGGAGTCACTCAAGGGTATTGGCACAGGAATGCTGGTGTGTAATGGTGCACAAGCAATACCCATGGGCTCTGGGCATTTATTAGGAGACATGGTCATGTGCTGAAATGGTTTTCACACTATTATTTGCTCTGCTCTAAAACTTCTGCCAAGGAGGTTCTAATTTTCCCGTTCCATCAAGTCCCACAATTTTTTCCTACTTTACAAACTTAATCATCAATTTGCTTTTCCTGGCTCCCCTTTTTAGCTAATTTTTTGAACAAAATTTTCAGAAATATAATGCGAACAAGGATTTTTTTGGTCAAGGATACTTAAAGTATTGAATAAATAAAGTTATTCTGAGTGAAGACCAGAAGGGCAGTGAAATTTTTGGTGAGGACACAATGTTCTTCAGGGGTTACCTTATATTCCTTGCCTGACTGACTGCTGGAAAAAACCTGCAGAACGAGGCCAACTTCCCAGAGAGACAGGACATCAAACACACAATTAATTGCATGGGATGGTGTGCCAGAAGTTCAACACTCAGTCCTGGCCCACAGCAATCCCAGCCACTAGCTGGACTCTTGCCTCGTGTTTGGCAGGGCAGTTTTCAGCAGTGAATCCCACACACATCTTTACACAGCCTTATGTATTTCGACTGAAGGATGCAGCAATGAATACTCAATGCCATAAACATGTTACCAGTGACACTGCATGAAGACCTTCTCTGTTATAATTTAGGATAGATGCTTAATCAATTGCCTTGATTTACTAAGCTTTACTGCTTTTTCAATGAGTAGCAATCCATAACAGTTTTCAGCACGCTTTTAGAAACCTTGATTATTTACCCCATTAAATCAGAGGTGGAAGCACAGGCTGCTGGTGGGAGCATGTGCTGTTTCTTATATGCAATTCTGTGACAGCAAAACACACCACAAAAATGCATTTGCTGTTTCAGCTGACATATAACACAATATTCTGAAAGAAAATATTAGCCTTGCCACTGTTACAGCTAGTGATATGTCCCCTTGAATTTAGTACATGCAATAGGCTAGAGGATAAAAACATCTCAAAGATACCAGAAGAATTTATAAGTCAATGATCTGCTTATGAGGAATGGAGAGTGCTGATGCAAGCTGCAGCCTCACTGATAAAAAAATGGATTTCCCATAGCATTGCCAATAGCACTGGGAACTAATTGGCCTGGGTTTCCTCCTGCTGACTATCCTGTGTTCATTTGGGCTTGCTCTGGAGCACCCAATCCATCACAAGCCCAAGCTGCAGCTGACCCGTAGGCAGCCACAATTAAAACTCAGTTCCTACTTACTTAAATGTAGAAAGTGAATTTAACCTCATCTAAGTAAGGGAGAGAATGCTTGAAACCACTTGCAGTCCCTGAGATGTTCTATCACTTCAGACAACCCTTTTCCTTTTCAGTGGTGTTTTCACTGCCCACGGCCCTTAGGAGAGCTCACACACCATTTCTGCAGCAAGTTCCCCTCCCAGATGCAGGGTGGATACAGCAGGATGCTACAGAAGCTCAGGATCCTGAGGATCAGGCACATGGCTCTTAAGGACCTCACTGACTTGCCGAATGAATGCTTTACCTACAACTAATTATGTGCTTGTGCTCACAACACTTTCCTGGGTATTTGCTGATTTATTTGTCTATGTGCTACAGAAAAGCAATCCATGAGAAAAAACCCTCCTGGATTAAGCCATGAACTGCAATACATTTGGAAGCAGACTGTGAAAGGCAGACACGAGCACCTTGGATTGCAAATCTGAGTCTGTCCAGGTGCTTCTTGAAGAGACAAGTTCTACAGAGCTTTATAAAGATGGGGATGGGGAGGTGGCAGTAAAGAAGCAGCAATACCAACAACACGGATAGCACTTCATCCAGGGCACAACATGGGTTATAAGTGTCCAGCTGTTACAGAGGTTCACATCTCTGCTTCCAAGTGCTTCTTCTAGAACACAACATCCATGACTGCACGTCATGCCCTGCTACAGGATGAGCCTATCCCAGTCTGGCAGCTCATTCTTCTCCTGGCAAGAAACCAGCATTTGCTCATCTCAGTAAGTCACAATTCTCAACCTCACTCTTCTCATATTGTGCAATTTAACTTTTAGGAATTTACAGCAGGATTAAATCTGGCTCAGTGGTTTCTAAATGTACAGCACATACACGAGACAGAAACAGAACTGCTTTAGTATCACTGTTGCCTCCAGACAAAAGCAGCACTGAAAATGGCAGGTCATAGGGAAGTCAACAGCAGTTGCACAAAAAAACACTATTAACAAATAAAGCCATCCCATAATGGCTTGTATTTACTATGTCTGTATTTTCAGAGGCCTCATTTAAAAAAAAAATTATAAATAAAAAATTATTCTCAATGGAGGTGGAATTTTAAAACTTTGGTATATACTCAGCCAGGTGCCCCCAAAATCTCTTCTCCTCTGATATATTTTTCAGACTGTGAAGTTTTATTCCTCAGAAAGCAGCACTGGTTTTCTCAAAAGGAGTGAGTTAAGGGCATAGAAAGTCTTATTTCAAGCTTCTCACATTTTTGGCCAACTTCAGATCTCTTTGTACTTTCTTGTCTGAGACTTCTTCCCCACATAAAGAAAGAAACACATGACTGGTCAGATTAGAGAAAACAACTGAGCAGTCAAGAGTAAATGGAAAAGTTCCACTCTGAAACAGCAGGAATTTGCTATGGATGAACTATCAGTAACACATTTCTTTGACTTAAACAACTGCTTATGGAAAGTGTTAGAATTTAGGAACACAGAAATTGCTATTTCACAGTCAAACTAAAAGGATGCTGAAACACTGCTATCTCTACTGACCTCTTCTCTAGCTAATAATATTCATTTGCTCATCTAATAATTCTCTCAGTGCTGAAGTCCCTTCTCCTTTGCAACTATCTAGAAAAGGTTTGTTTCCTGTAAACTGTAACAGGGTTTTCTTGTATCAGGTACAAGTTCCCTTTTTAGCTCCACTTTAGAAACAGAGAGTATTTCCTACTCACAAAGTTACATGAAGAAAGTAATTACCATTTAGATAAAACAGGACAGGATGACAGCAATCCAATTGTTGCCCAAATCATAAGTTTTTCAATTCAATCAAGCATTCATTCTCTGGTTTTGGTGACAGCTTCTGTTGGGCAGAAAGCCCAACAAGGTTAATTGGGCAACAACTACAAACCAAATACTTATTATAAGCAGAGTTCTTTTAAAGCCCAGTTTCTGAACCCTGTTACTTTTTCTTCAGAGTGAACATCTACAAAGTGCAAATGCTGGGAAAAATGCAAAGATCAAACACTGAAAAAGACAAATCACTTCAGTTTTTCGGAAGTATATTTCAATCTGGAATACAAGGAATAAACAACACTCAGATTCTAGTTCCTTTAGAAGTAAAAGAGGCAGCAAATACTTATTTCTTGAGAGAAAAGACCATCCTCATTGTTTCTCTCCTATATTGTACTTCCAGCAAACATCTGGTAAGTTGAAGCCCCTCAGGAGTAAAAGGCCTGGGGATTGCAAGACTTCTCCCAGCTATTTATAGATTATTTTATCTAGCTCTTTATCCTAGTTGGGTGATCCGTAACAGACTCCCACAAGCTTTATTGGCCTTCCCTGATTCTTACCCATAAACACTCAACCTTCCTGTCACCATTACTAAACTCTGCTCAACAGCTCATTTAAAAGGAAGAAAATTCTGAAAAATTACGGGAAAAAAGTCACCATCAGAACGTGCATTTCACAAGATTCCAGCACTGCAGCGATGAAAACATGAAAGCTGAATTGCTAAGGACAAACCTCCTGTCTTTGGACAAGGACCTGCCACTGCAGTCACGGGCAGTGACAGCACATTCACTACTCTACTGTGCTGCCTGAGAGCAGATGTGTCGTTCTTATTTCTTGCTGCTTCTCCCTGCTTGGAGCAGACAGGTCTGGCTTTGTAATTGCCAGTCCCTTCAGGTCACAGTCACCAGTCTGCTGTCAGGAGATGCAGGTGAGGCAGAGCACACACCTCACAGCTTATCAAAAACAACATTCTGTCCTCCCAGTCCTGGTGCTCTTTCCATTGATGGCATTCTGCTTATTCCACTGTTCTTTGTGCTTAAATCCATTGGGCTCCCCAGGCACTGACATTAAAAAGGGTTTCAAGAGGTTTGGTTAGATGTGCCATCTTGTTACACCCTATCTTTTTATAGCTATGATCTGGGAAACTCCAACCCCTGAGGATGCCACTCTCCTGGTCCCTATTTGTGGCTCTTTCAGACTGTTGGATTATAAGTTGTACATGCCCCCCCCCCCCCAAAAAAAAAAAACAAACCAAAAAACAAACCAGCTCTTTTCTTCCTCCTCCTCCTCTTCTTTTTCTTAAATTTATTAATACTGTCACATCAAATCTCAATGCAAAGCAATGCAAAATGTTGTACACTAAAAATACTGTGTTGGAAATGGGTCAGTACTGAAATATTTGCAGTGTCTACAAAGTGGTCTATTATTTCCTCCAGTTTAAAGCTCTTTTAACCCAATTCTCAAGTATACCAACACAACAGGGAGTTAAATACTGATGAATTTTAAGAGACATACAGACAGAACTGAGTATTTAGGTCACAGTTAGTGAAGTTATTTTTGAGGGGATTTCATCATTTTTGTGTAAAATAATTAAAATGCTTGCTTTTGACTTCACTCCTCCAGTGCTCACAGCTCCATAAAGCTGCTGAGGTGCCCACAAGGTCCTCAGTGAGAGGAGATGCAGAAAGAACATGAGTGGAAGAGCACTCCTGAACCCTTGATGTTGGAAGGGACCTCAGGAGGCCATCTGGGCCAACCTTCCCCTCCACCAGGGAAAAAGAGACAGAATAAAAAAGGAGCAAGATGGCTTTTAAGTTTTAATAAAGTGAGAAGAAGGGAAAGTGAAATGGCAAGGCTGGTTTGGGAGACAGAGGAGAACTGTCCCAAAGCCGTACCAGGGAAGTCACCAGCAGCTGGCAGAAGGGGCACAAAGGCAAGGAGGGAAGCAGTTCTTCTACCTTTACATGGAGAACAGACATATACAACACACCAGTTGTGAGGGAATGATCAAATAAGCAAAGATGTGGCAGGAAATTTATGTAGTTAATATAATCATGTGCTTCTGCCACGTGCTAAGGTGCAGTAATGGGAAAGTACCTCTGCTGTAAGAGACATGTGCAGTTTACTGAACTAAACACAACCACAGCCAACCATGTCCAAAGAGATGTCATCTTTTCAGTAAATAATTAACATGAAGCTGCAGCATTACTCTGGGAAGTAGCTGGCTCGGGCTGTGCCGGGTATTGAACAATGACACCCTCTCAGCAAGGACCAATGCCCATTCCAAGTTATTTACTCCTTTACATGAACACACACATCCTTCGAGGAATGGCTCCAATCCACCTGGCACCCAGAAATGCAGGAAAGAGTGTCATAACATTTTAGAGTTTAAAGTGCAGGCACAACGTGCCAAACTGAGGTAACAGATGGGGATCCAAACACTGCTAAGTGCTACCTAGCAATGCAGCATATGCAGGGCCTGCAAATCGTGACATCATCTAATGAATGAAGAACTCTTGCACCAATATTCAAATTGTATACTTAATCCAGAGAGAAAACAGAGACAATCAAGGAAGAATGGCACCAAAGGTAAGGAAGATGACAGTGCCAGGAACAGAAAAGATAACCGCCCTGGTACCAATGAATGACAGAAGTGTGGATACTTTGCAGTCCTCATTGTTCCCTCTTTCTGCTTCAACAGCTTTTGGCACTTGGATAGAGACAACCTGTGAGATAGTTTTGTGTTGAGAGGTTTGGAAGGGTAGGCTTGTATCCAAGAATTTAAGATAAAAAGCTAAGCAGACTTGCAGAACACATCCACCTCCTGGAAGCTCAACATGTACGGTACGACTGGAAGGTCATCAGTTGAATTATTTTTTTTTAATTGTTAAGCATGTATCAGTTTTACCTGATCTTTTATTTATATTATTTTGGAGGATTATGATGAAGAGAAAAATTGGTACAGAATGCTGAACACCCAGCTTGAAAATTCTGGCCTTCAGTAAGAAGATGAAAACACTTTTTACTGATTCAACTTTCATTCTAAACTCATGTAATTTAATCAGATATGTTCTCAGCTAGAACTGCTGCATGCTGGAAATCCTTCTTGGCAATATAAAAGCTACCACTTTACCACTCCACAGATAATTTTCTCATTACATTATATACTACAGTTAGAAAAAGCTCAGTTATATTTACAAGCATACAGTTCACCCAGTGATTGTAAAACTATGCATAATGCATAACTAGTTTGCCCAAGTAATTAATGTGATTACGCATTCAAAGCAGGTAAGTGCAATAATTGGGTTGCTGTGCAAGTGCATGCACAATTCTGCACACCTAATGTTTTGGGAGGTTTGCCCACTTGGGGAGATTCTGAAGTTCTGTTTTGCAATCACAGCCTAGAAAATAAAAATAAGATTATTTCCTGTGCCATAAAGTGACCTAAGCACCAATGCTACTTTCCCAATATAATTAAATGGTAAAAGCCTTTAATTAAAGAATATAGATCAGAGTGAATAATTTCAGACCAGAGCAGGCTCACCATACAGGCTGCATTTCTTGCTGAAAGTGCACAAGAACAAAGCCATAAAAATGCCATTCACACCTTTTAATTGGTACATTTGAGTATTCCTTTTATTGCTCTGCCAAACCAGCAATGGTACCACTTTCCTTCTGAAAACATTTGCACTCTCCAAACTTCAATCCAAGTGTTGATGATGACAAATGGTGGCCTCTGGTTCCCTCAAGTCCCACCCAGAAGAAACCAATTGTCCTGAAGCGCCTGAAGCATATCTGGGCTTGGAATTTAATTCTCTTTTATACTGTATTTCCTTCCATCTCAAGATCTTAGATAGGGATTTTTATTTGTTTATGTATTTATTTTGGGGACAGAAAGTATTATTGGTTCCCTTGACATGGCTGTGTTATTCCATGCTGAGATAACACTGGGAAGAGGCTGTTGTGGATTCAAAGGGGGAAACAGCTGCACTTGTGCCTGCTGAGGGGCAAAATCACTCCTCTCTCACCTTCTCCTCCCCTCTCTGTGCTCTGAAATGCTGTGGTGCCCCCAGCAGAGAAGTGATGGGTATCTATACATTGCTGGCATAACAGCATTTATAGATTGTGGATGCAGCAAACTACACAGGGTAAATGCAGTCAGATTCATAAACTCAAGGCCTCTGGACTGCAATGGAAATTAGACTGAGACAGAGAGTGGGGAGGAAAAAGATTTCTTGAGTCTGAAAGCCAAGATTCAGATTCAGCTCAACACTGTTGACGAAGCTTTTGTTCCCACTTTCTACAAACAATCAAGTATTCAGGCTTTGCAGCAAACAACAAGGAATAGGGCAACAGATTTGGAGCTTGTAAATAATTTCCAACAGAGTATTCTTTTCTAAATTTCAGTTTATATTGTGCTGGGTTACTGTGTAACACTCAAATACAGAAATGGGATAATACAGAAATGCAGCACTACAAAATTCAGCAATAACTGAGATGCAAAGAGAAAACAAACCCCAGAATGATGCCTCAAAGACTTCTACAAATAATTTCAAATATGGAACCACTATAAGGACTTTGTGGTCAAATCTTTAATACTGAATTCTTCAAAGGAAAATATTTGAATTATTTACTCAGCCCTGAGAAAGTGCAAAGAGAAAGAAGTAGAAGAAAATAAGTAATTGGGAAGACTTCTTTTAAAGTTAAGTTCTAATAGTGGAATATTGCTATAGAATGGGAAGTATACCGTGGTAACTGTTAAGGATGCATGAGCAGAGTGTGCCAGCCCTCCCTGCAGCCCTGCAAGCACAATATGGGCTTACATCTGGTCTCAAGGAGCACCAGGCAGATCTCAGACGGTTTGGCTGCTCAGTTCAGATGAGCACCCAGGAACGCGGGGTCTTGTCCAAAGCTCACTCAACCCACCTGAACCTTCTGGGCCAGCAAAACGGTGCTGGCACTCCCTCAGCACAGGCAATTGCCTAACGTTTCTGGCACTTACTGCTTCCAGTCATGCTACAGATACTGCAGGAACAATCCTTCTCTTTTG
>JAOXXN010000252.1:10524776-10559203 GCA_026770055.1 Myrmophylax atrothorax
AGTGTGATCATTGTGGAGGAATTCTCCTTCCCCGTTTCTGGGTAAACAATTTGGTTTTTCCTCTCAAACTAAGACAGTGTCAAATAGGGATTTAATTACTACTTCAACACAAGTACAGTAACATAAATTATGAACCCAGTGGATTCATTCAGTGGTAGGTCTGAAATAAACAGATGAAAGTACTTTTTATACAACACAACACTGAGCTGTAAATTCGTTGCAATAGAACGTTTTGGATGCCAACAGCCAACTGACTAAAAAGATATAAATTGTTAACATTCACAAACACATCATGAACTCTGCTGAAGCTCCTTATCAAAGGTTTGTTAAGCTCCCATGAGAGCATGTATCACAAGATAAGCACTTGACAATTCCTCTGTTTCTACCTTTTCTTCAAAGCCTCTCCATTGGCACTTGGCACTGCTAAGTCCACAGGCTAGAAAGGGATCTCCAAAACAGTCACTTTTATATACTTGGCCCCAGCACCTGTTTTTCCTACAAGCTGTTAATGCAAAATCTTCCTCAGACTCAGAGAGAATGAAGCCTTTGCGTGTGCTTTCTTGTCTTCAGTAGTATTAATCACACCAATGATTTGAACAACCCTTCAACTGACCCTCTCAATTTATATGAATGTTTTAATTCAAAATGACTATTTGTCCTTTCCTTACTGAGACGCTTTGAGCAGAATACTGCACAAGGAATCTAGAGTTTGAAAGAATTAAAGTGTGAACAATAACACTGAGAATGTGGCAGCCAGCACAGAAACACTGCCAAGTGTTTGCACAAAATCTACTTGACAGTTTTCAATGTACAATATTTTGAAAGACTGTACACAAAACCCATTTCTTTAAAATGAATAAGGCACTTTACAAAGAGCTGAAGCACTCCCAAAAATTGTCATTTACTTTTCAGCAAACTTAATTCACTACTTTAATGTGAAATGATGGGTTTTATTTGTTTGTTTGTTTTTTCTTAACCCCTTCATCTTATACTGTCAAGTGAATTAAAATCCTTACTTATAAACATGGTTTGAAGGGCCACTTGAGAAATTGGACTCTGTCTTGCAATCTTCCTTGAACTGAGAAAGAAAGGACCAGTGATATCAGTAGTAAATGCAGTCATATTACATATTTCGCAGTGCCACAGCTAAATGAGAGCATGGCCAGCAGGCTGCCCTTCACTGTCACTGCCATGGCAAATAATTTTAACCACTGTGAGCATAGCCTTTACTGGCTATGGCAAAACAATTAAGAATAGATCAAAGCTCATTTTGACCTGTCCTAAAATAAAATTGTGTAACTTCCCTTGTGTAGGAGATTACTCTGCTTTGCACCATTGACCTGCCATGATCTGCTTCAAAAGCTGCTTTAATCAACTTCTGGAAAATCACTTCAATAGGAGAATCATGGAATCAGTTGGGATGGAAAAGACCTCAGAGATCATCAAGTCCAACCCTTGAGCCAACTCCAGTCCTTTTACCAGATCATGGCACTCAGTGCCACGGCCAAGCTCAGTTGAAAAACCGCCAGGGATGGGGAATCCACCCCCTCTCTGGGCAGCCCATTCCAAGGCCTGAGCACTCTCTCTGCAAAGAATCTTTTTCTGATCTCCACCTTAAATTTCCCCTGGCAGAGCTTGAGCCCGTGTCCCCTTGTCCTATTGCTGAGTGCCTGGGAGCAGAATTCAAATTATTTACAGCAAGGAAAAGTCATGACTCATGCAGGAAACAAGGCAGAGGAGGAGGCCCAACACTGGAAGTGCTGCATGGGTGGATTTCTATGAACAGCCCTGGAAATTCACACATGGGTTTAAAACATAAATGAAATTCCCATCCTGTCCCATCTTTCTGCTTTTTTCTCTCTATTTGCAAAATATACTTAAAATACAAATAATTATTTTTAAAAAAGCCACAACAGTGAAATTTATGTTCTCAACAGCCTGGAGATAAGACATAGGGCAAAGAGCTGGAAAAGCAGGAAGTCCCTTGGATGAAAATCAGGGATTCAGCAGATTCCTCAACTCAAATGGTGCCATGCACTGCATCTCTGCTGGTGGTGCCAAAGCAGTTTTATACAGGGCCAGCACAAGGGTCTGGCCATCATTTATTAGGGTGTATTTCTACAAAAGGATATAGAAAATTCTCTCTGCAATAAAACGTTTTGCATTATCTTTCACGGCTTTAAACCACAAAATACTCTTTACATTTTATCTCAGCATTTAATGCTTTTTAAGTTTACATTTGAGCTGTGATGATTGACTTTAGGAAACAAAGTAAACTGCATGTGCTTTTTTAGCCCCTAAGGACAGTTATTGCTTCAGCATGTAACTGTGAAGATATTTTTATATTGTAGGAAACCAGCTATAATGTACATTACAGCTCATTTTCCAACACTGGATTGCATCATAAATATATTTTAAGCTGCCAGTGTTAAAATTATAGTGGAAAATTAAAACAAGCGTAACCCATATTATTTAAGATGAATTTTACAGCCAAGTAAGAACCAAAATGAAATAAAAACACAGTATTTGCATCCAAGAAAATTTGGTAGAAATAATATAAAAAAACTGTTACGGCTAAAACCTACTTAGCAAAAAAAGGAGATGAAAACATTTGCCATCTGTTGAGAACATGGAACTGGTTTCCCCTATTACGAGCTGCAATCTTAAAGCCAGGGATTAATATCCATAGCAGTGTCACCTCCTGGAGCCCAAGTGGAGAGCTTGGAGCTCTGCTGGGCCACAGGAGCCCTGAGCCCCTTGCAGAGCCCGGGGCTGGCACTGCACCAGGACAAGCCTTTCCCAGCAATCTGGCCTGGCCACAGATGGCTTTCCCTGCTCTCACTGGGTTGGGAGCAGAGCCTGCTAAGCAGGAGGTGGAGATTCAAATGTCAGCAAGTCTCTCCAGCTCACCCAGCGTTGAGGAAAGACAGAATTTGGCTGGAAATGGCTGGATTTGGGAGTCTGCTCTGGTTTGCTTGGTTGGGTTTTTGTCCCCTAAAAGATGCAAATGTTAATTCACATCAAGCCCACACCAATTGTTGTGGCTCACAGTCCTAAACAGGCAAAGTGGTGAGCTATGAAGGCTGAGGAATATTCCCTTTAAAACACTGATGCACACTTGGTCAACATTATATTCTCCTTTTCACATAGACACAGATAAGAGATTTATAAAACTCCTGATACTAATTACTGCCTTCAATTAGAGCTCCTGCTCAGGGCTAACAGTGCATGAGCACATCACACAATGTGATTTTCGTGCTTTGTGCCACGTTTGACCACAGGAGAGCAGAGAACATTGTCAGGATGAGGGATACATAATTAAAATACATTGGCCTTGTCTTCTCCGCCGATGTTGGTACCAAGGACCAGAACGAAGTAACGAGGACTTTGAGTCTCTAGACACAGAGTTTAAGAACACTGAGGACTAACTCGCTTCAGGAGCTTGAATTTAAGTCGATAAATCTGCTTGCTGCGGCAGCAAAACAGAAATGCCAAGACTTTTGGCAGAAAGATGGATGTCTGTCCTGACAACAAACTAAATATTTGCTACTTAATAACACACTGTCAGGGTGAGTATTTTCTGCATTTTTCATCTATGTGTCCTTAGTAGTCAAATTGATATATTTTACTTTTTTTTGTTCACTACCTCCAAAATATCTTTGAAAAACTACCAGAATTTGCAATGTCAGGTATAAATGAAATCAGATACTGAGATTTTACCATAGTGTAAAGTATTAGAAAAAATCATGGACAACACAAAATACTTGAATGAAGCATACATTTCCAATTAAACCACAGAAATCCTAAGTCTGTCTGATACATAATAATCATTTCTTGCCTCCATCATTTTGTACTGTCTATAATATACTGGGTATGATCTTCAGGTGCTGTAAATCAGTGTGAGTCCATCCCTCCAAACCAATTTCTAGTTGATTTTTCTGACCATTTTGCTCTCCTTTCCTTACCATCTCTTGTAAATGCAAATAAACCAGTTCAGTGGACAGCAGAGTTAACTAAGGGCACCGTACACTACAAAGAATCAAGACGTCCATCACCCTTCCCCATCACACCAACAGTTCAGATGAACCTTTGTGGCCTCACTGCCTTTGAAAAGTCCATCCCCATAAGCAGGCACCCACTGGGATGCTCAACAGGGTTGGAAGGGCCACGGGCCGGGGGTAACCTTTTCTTTCCTATAAACACAACGCCAGCAGACCCTTAACTAACAGTTGCTACAATCACAGTCAAAGTGAACCTCAGAGTGGCACAAACTAGAACACCAGCTTCCTGCCAGAGATGCAAATGAGCCAAGCAGAGGCATTAAAATAGGCACCAAGACATTAATAATTAATTTAGAATTCACCGTAACAATACTAATTATGGTGTGTCATGTGGTATTATTGAGAACATAATATGTGCTTCTACAGGAAATTAATTGTGATTCACCAATTAATGTGGTCTTGAGAAATGTGTTTTTACCAGCACTGCCGGAATTTAAAAGCCGGATTTAAATCTTCACCTCGGTGACATGTTTGCTGAAAGCAGAAAGAGTTCAGAAGGATTTGACAGCAATTTTATCTACACAAGATCCAGGGCTGAGTTTCTCAGCTAAGTAGCCCACAGGGAGAGGGACTGGAGTTTTGTTGGGGATCTCAGAGGCCGCATGCGATTCCTCTGTAAGGCTTATCTCTCATCTTCTGGCTAGGCCAAGGGATGTAAGAAATCCCTCTCATTCAAATCAAATAGGAGTCCAACTCCTATTGTTCCTGTCCTTATTGGAGATGCAATCCCCTTGATAAAGAAGGATGTGTGGTGCTTCTTTAAGCACTTATCAATACTGCACCCACAGCAGAGAGCAGCCTTGTTCACACTCTCCGTCTCTGACAGGGGCTGGAGAGCTGCATTTATGAAAAACAAAATATTACTGCAAGGCCAGGGCTGGGTTTTAGCTACACTTGCAGTCCACAAAGTCAGATTCAGAGGCTTATCTGAGCAGGGAGTCTCATATCCCTGTCACACAGATGTGCAGGAGCAGCGAATATCCTGTAGCAGGGCAGGAGATTTGATCAACATTTGCATACTCATTTATAACCCTCAGTAGTGCTGATGTTCACCAGGGTGTTTTGAGCCCCTGATGCTCTGATGCCTCCTCTGGGCAGCATCATCAGGACACCTCAGCTCTGAGCAGTCTCCATGTGGGTGAGGCAGGCACGAGTCCTGTCCTCCAGAAAACTGCACAGGAATGATACTGCCTTAAAAGGTGCAGAAACACAGGTTCATTACTCAATCATTCATTAACACAAACTCACTTATGCCTGGAGGCCTTTGCAGATACCAAGTGAAAGGAAAATCTCCAAGAAGGGGAGTGGTAATGTCCTCCACAGCACCTTCTCCCTCCAGCAGAGGAGGTGAAGGATTCAAGGGCACATGTGAATTGCCCAGCACATGGAGAGAGACCAACCCATGTCATGGTGCAGCAGAAGTACCTAACTCACACCTAATAACATCCTTTTATAAATAATTGATTTGAGACCTTAATAAATTCGTGGCTTTATTGAGTCAGACCCTTCCTTCTAAAATCCCATCCCTAATTCTCTTTTCAACTGCTCATATGTCTGGATCAAAGAAAAGATGGATGGTAGTGTATTTTAAAAACTGCTGAGCTTGGAAACTGTTCTTAAAAATTACTAATTATGTCTAGCTAAAAAGCTGAATCACACTTTTATTTAAGTGGGAAAACAAGTCTCTTTCCCGCCCCTAGAAATAGCAGGGAGGAGGAAACATTCCCATCTCCCAACCTGAACCAGGGCAAGCCTGCATAGCAAACAGAGGCTGTTTTGGTTAATTACTTCTTCATGCCCACAGCTTTGTCAGGATAACACCCCTGCATTTTTCCTTAGACTGCAAGCCTGCTGACCTCTGCCTGGCTCCCCATCCCTTCCCTTTAGATGGTGCTCCAGCATCAAGAGATTCCACGTCCCCACAGCTGGGGCAGCTCCAACTGCTCCATCTCCATCTCATGGAAAACAATATGGAAATGGCAAAGCTGCTTCCTAAAACAGCCTGTAGGTAAAATAATCTGCCCTCATGCCAACCCAACTCAACATTCTTTTCAATTACCAGATTTTCTCAACACCCTCTGCTAACAAAAAAGTTGCCTCACCAGGTTTTTTTTTTGAGAACTTTCCTTCTCAGTTCCATCTCTCAGACAGGCACACTTATCATATTCAAGGCTAGACCTGCAAGCAGGATGTAAATCACTTTACCAGCTCAGCTGCCATGTATTTAATAACTTATTCACAGTTGCAGGAGGGAAAAGAGGTGAGATTATATGCAGGGGAGACAAAGAATGAATATAATTTCCAGGAGTTATACAGGACTTTTCATAAATACCTCAAGTCTGAAGGTGCAGAGAAGCCCCTTCACGTCACAGGGGCCATACCTGGAGTTGGGAGTTAAAATCATGTTGGTGGTGTTTGATGCCCCTTGGGCACAAGAGGGAATCGCTGCTTGTAGTGAGAGTGAGAGAAGGGAGAGTCAGTTTGCTGGGGA
Organism: Myrmophylax atrothorax; assembly: GCA_026770055.1. Lineage (NCBI taxonomy): Eukaryota > Metazoa > Chordata > Aves > Passeriformes > Thamnophilidae > Myrmophylax > Myrmophylax atrothorax. Next base: position 10,531,329 of record JAOXXN010000252.1, read on the forward strand.
AAAAAATAGAAAACAGGAAAAAAAAAAGGATTTGTTTGTCAGACAGGGCTGTACAATTGTCTGCAAATGCCAAGGAGGGCAGAACTCTCCGAAAACATGTCAAGCCCCTGATCCAGCTGTCAATTGTTCTCGTAGGCAGAAAACGAAGGATGACATGTGAGATGAATTCGTAGAGTGGAGCCCTTCCCTCCCTCCATGCAGCCTCTCCACAGCCAGGGCTGGGAGGAGAGGGAATGTGTTATGCAGATTTCGCTATTAGCATGATTGACCTAATATTGGATGACTCTGTACCCAAGTGCTTATGCGAAATAATAAGCCTGGCTACTGAGCAATTATTAAATACAAGGAATTGTTAAATCCTTGCATTGTACATATTCTAAAGGAAATTAATCATTTTGAACTCTGGAGAATACAGTTTTATAAGAAGAGAAGAAATAGCAAATACACAATAGGGTATTTAAATGCTAATACAGTCAAACAGTTTAAAGCATAGCATACATTTTAATATTGGTTTACTGAATACTAATTATGCTCTCCTAAGTAGCAGTAAGTAGCATTTATTATGATTTGCTGAAAGTATTGATCCAGAGGGTGACAAGTGCAATTTCCCTTTCTTGCAAATATCCTTAAATATACATATTATCAGATTATCAACTCTTTTTAAAACATGTTTTTCTCCGAATATTCTGCTCCAGCTATCAGTGGCAGCTTGATACGTTAGAGCCTAGAATTATTTCAGCTCAATGGTGTGAGGCAAAAAGATATTGTTATCTGTGAGCCAAAATTTACTCTCCTTTACTACTCAAGGCTGACAGCTTTGCATGTTTTGCATTTGGTCACACACCAGGCTACACAGGGTGGAGAAGAGCCTTAAATAGCTATTGCCTGTGTTGTGTCAGCAGAACAAACACTATTAAACCAATGGCCCATCCTTTGGGATGTGCCTGGAACGGTGGGAGCTCCCCATGGATGGGCAGGCAGGAGGGGCTCAGCCCAAGTTGTGCCCAACTCGGGGCATCCAAACCCCCTGGGCACTGACCACATAGACACAAGCATTGCCACAGCCTGAACAAGCCCCCTGTGCCCCTGCCCATGTGGAGAAGCACCAGCCTGTGAGCCGTGCAGCGATTTTAATTAAAAGCAACTCTGCAATGAGCAAATTCAACCACACTGCTGCCAAATCAAACAAAGTTGGTTGGGATAGAAACTAGCACCGAGTTTGTGCCCCGGCCTGCACTATAAGGCTCTTCTAAATACATCAAGCAAAAGCTCTCACGAAGACAAAGCAATTAATTCTTAATAAATACTTTTAATAGTAATCTTCAGTTTGATTAACACACAATACCTGCTGCATTAAATGCAAATTAAATGTGCACTTAGTAAATTGAATTTAAAGCTTTTCTGTTTTCTTTTATCTGTTACATCAAAGATAGCACAAAAGTAGAGGCTTTATTTTTTTCATGTGCTTCAAAAATATATAATGTGAATAGAGCTGACTTAACGGGAACATGAATGCAAAAGTGGATTCAACTCTATTAACTTTCACAATTTTGCTGAAGAAATTGTTTCTCTTGATATTTTAATTTCAACTTTGCTGGTTGAAGAAAGAAGCAAGGTCAGGACCTCTGCTGCTGTTCCTCAGACTGCACAGGACCACTTGGCATAATTCAAGCAGTTGTAAAAAATTAGTCCCGCATGCTACGATAAATGGGTTTGTGTTTGTGTCTTTAATGTAACAGGATTAGGGTAAAAGAAAGTACTATTTCTATAGTTAAGCTGAAATAAACATTACAAAAGGCCAATTTACACTTCCAAGATTGCTCGTAATGACACAATGTTTAAGAAATTATTTCAGTCTAGCATTGTTCTGCCATATAGCTCTAAGTAGGCCATTCACTAAAATACCTCAGCCGTTTGTCTCAGCAGCAACAAATCACAGATTTTTTACAACTTATTTTTATCACTAAAATTAAAGAGAATAGTGCTGTGTTTACACTGTCACAAGGGGAATGTATCATGGCTGTAACAAAGTAACAAAAGAACCTGAAACCGATTAAATTAGCATCATCTTCCCTATTAAAACTTAACTGCCAGGAAATTTACAATCCAAAACATTCACTGTTATATCAGTCAACTTGATATTAAAAAACCCAAACCAAACAGATTAATTTACTTATATTGTTGAGGAGGTGAAAATTCACACACACCCCCTTTTTATGTCCCCTTGACAAGCTTTCAGCTTTAAACCACAACTTTTTCAAGTGCAAAGGTATTCAGGTATACACAATAAGAAGTTACTTTGTGGAAGCAAAATGGTCAAACCCCCTTCCTCCACTCCCATGCCCAGCAACCCCTTTTGGACTAGAACTTAGTCATGGCAGGTGATGCACAGAGACAAGAGATTGGCAAAAATCTTTAGGCTGAATTTGCTGTTTGATTATGACTCCATGCAAGTGGAAGTCATTCAATCCCAGTGCTGCTGGAACGCTGCCAAAGCAATTAAAGTTGCTGACTTGGCCATGAAGCTGAGAATATATACAACAATTTTACACCCCATCATCCTGTGGTAATGGGTTCTTGCACCCACAGATGAGGGAGGAACACGGATGGATTAAATCAATGGATAGAATATATCACAGCAAATGGCTCTCAAATGGGAGGCCCTGGCACCAGTCTGACCCCAGCGCTGGGAAAGGGTCTGGGGCTTGCTGGGTGCAGAGCAGGACAGGGATGTTGGCTGGTTTTCCTGGGTTTCCTTTCATGTGGAAGGCTCTAGAAGGAGCAGGCACTAAATCACAACGCTGAGGCACAGCCTTACAAATCTGGGGATGCTGATGCAGGAACACACACTCAGTTTGCACATCTCCCAGCCCAGTTGTGGAATGAGCACAGAAGGAAACAAGGGAGTGCTGTGGCAGCCCTTGGGAAGGGCTACTCGAACACAACCACACACACAACTATTGTACAGCTTTGTGCTACGTGACCGTCCTGATGAGGGGACAGCACAGACATCTGCAACACATGAAGGGATGGATTTTCAAACTGAAGGGTTCAGAGCTTGCTGCAGCTCCAGGACAGCCCCAGAGCTCTGCACCAGCCAGCAGCCTTTACATACTGCTTAATATCATTATCAATATATGGAGAAAAGAAAAAAAAAGCACAAGTAAATGAGGAGTTGCCATAGCAACTGCTACCTCCTAGGAATATGAAATATATGGGACCACCCTCACCAGGGGAATGTATTTATTTATTGTTTCTAATTTTGAATCTTCAGCAAAGTTATGCTGCTGGACACTGCTGTGCATACTGGTGACCTTTGCTGGGTAGCACTTGCATTTTGTTGGTGTGTTGTGCCTCGAGAGAGGCCCAATTTCCAGCACTGAGGAGCAAGACCAAAGGCAAACTCTCCCATCAGCATGGCAACATCTGCTCCTAATTCAAGAGCCTGCTGATGGTCAGCACTTCCCTTGCTCAATTACAACATGCTCCCAATTTATAAGCCATCTAAGTAACTATTCCAAGTAGAAAGAGAAATTCAGTCCAATCTTAGCAATGATAAGCATGTTAGACCTATGGGTTTCTGTATTTGTTTGTGGGTTATTTAACCAGGCCCTGCTTTTGCCCTGAATCACTATTTCACTGATAGTGAACTTCCATGCAAAGTATTTTGTGGCACATGCCTAAAACCCATTGGCATTTACAGGGCAAAAGTACATGTCAAAACACTGAGCCAAGTACATGATAAGTATAAGCTCAAGCTTTGAGGAATTCCAGCCTTTACAGAGCCAAACTTGTGTATGTAACCTTGTTACTGCTGGCCAGAGCTGAAAAATTTGGATTTGGAACAAGAGGCACAATACCACTATTTCAAGGTCCTGATCCAGAATACAACAGCACACCAAAAAGAAATGAACACACAGCAGCTTCATTAATATAATAAAACATTGGTATTTTGTAGATATCTCACTTTTAAGAATGGATCCCACAAGAGAAGGAAGTTGAGAGTAAAATGCAAGATTTAATAGTAGCAGCAGCAATAATGAAATTAAATAAATAAGATCAACCTGAATCCCATGTAGCTGCCTCTATAAACCTGGATTATGAAATTATTTAATTTCTCACCTTTGTTGAGGCTAAGCTTTGTCTCTCTGGCATCAGCAGACTAGTCCCTTTCTTCTCCATTTTTGACTGTATTTTATTTCTTGTTCAGCTTATGCATTTCCCTTTCTATTCCTGCTGTAGTGCTCTTTAGAGATGCACTGCTAATTCTGCCAGCAAAGGCAAGAGGTAGTTCATTCCCACTACTTATCATTTCCTTGAATAACAATCTAAATAATATTTCTAATTCACAGAGTAATAGTGCATTAGCACAGAGCAAACACACTTGCATGTAACATGAAATATAAATTTCTAAAAAAAAATAAATCAATATTATCAGCTGAAAGTAGAAACAGTATGACAGTGCTGAAATACAAAACAATAATTAAAAATAAAAACAGCCTCTGCTCTCTTGTGCATTTCATTAAATGAAGCAGACTGGATTCAAATGGATTCAAATCAATCGAAGTCTATGCTAGTTTTAATAAAAGAAAGCAAATATTCAAGCTTACTCTGTCTTTTGGAAGCAGAGACACAATTCAAATCATCCTTCCAAAAGAATTCTCATTTTAGAAGTGTCATGTATTGAGCAGCAGTATCTGAACAGCTGACAGTGGCACTGCAACATTCACTTGCTTGGGTTATGCCATATGAAAGAAAGAAATTCACTCTTATTTTTCTACCTTGAAAAATTGAGATTTTTTTTCCCTGCCCCACAAGATGCTTATTCAGTAACGTAATGGAACGAGACAGAATCCTACGTGTGTGCAAGGGCAGTAACAGCAAAGCCCAGACGGCAACGGCTCTGCCACCAACTCTGTTCTTCTTGAAGGCAGAGGGAGAGACAAGAAGCAGAAGTGGGAGGTGGGAGGAGGATGCATTACAGGACAGTCACACAACACACTCTTCCCTCAGGCACAAGACGGCCAGCGAGGAGCAATAACAGCTTTCACTGCGACAGCAGCTGTGGCAGCAGGAGCTGCAGCCTTAAAAAAGACACATCCCTGTTTCCTCTTTTCCTAGTGTTTCCTTTCCTAACTTTCTAGCTTGCTCTGCTGCCAAGGCTAAAATAGCATCTCAGTGCATCACATCATCTCAGAGAGCTGTGAACTCCCGCGCTCGCCCGCCAGACGGGAGGTGGGAGCCCGAGCGTGGCGCTGGCAAAACTCTGGGAAAAGGACTGGGAAACTGCCCCTTGAGCACAGCTCAACTCCTGTCTAAGCATCCAGCGCAGAATGGAACGGCTCTAAGAAGAGATGCTCAACCCACTGAGATGTGCTCAAAGGTAAGACACCCCAACCCCAGAGCCTCTGCAGAGGGTATTTGATTATTTTAGTGGCAGCAGGAGAAACCACCAGCACTCTCTGCTCCTCAGGGATGTGGAAATCAGGATGATCTGCTAGGACATGAGATAGCTGAGCTCAGGACATACAGGAGGAGAAGGGAAGGAGAGTTGGCAACTTTCACATTTTGAGCTCTGTGCTTGTAGGTGACACAGAGGACACAGATCCTTCAAGCACAACATCCTTTCACAGCTCTGCTCCTCCCGTTTAGCACTTCACTGCTTCTCCCACAAGTGTCTCAAATGATTATCCTGCATGAGGAGTGATGGAAGGGCTTGTCTAACGTAACTTTTTTAGTCCTACCCCAACAATTTTTTTTGGCAGGTTTCGTTGATTTTGGCCTCTCCCACCCATTTCAAATGAGGCGAAAGAAGTAGAGAAAAAACTTTACAAGTATGTCAGTTCAAAAAAGATACATTTCTCATTTCTGCTTTAGTTGCCAACTTGGAAAATCAATTATTCAGGTTATTCATGCAGCCAAACTTGTAGGCAGAAAGGGATTGTCAGCTGAATTTCCTGATGGGACACCACAAATGCTGCATCATCCCACAACCTCTTTAGCAAAGGCGACTGAACTCAGCTCTGGGCTCCACCAAGAATGACTTCCAGCCATGTCCATGTCTGACATCCCCATGGATGGGCACGAGGAACTCTGCCCTGAGAGACTCACACCTCTGAAGTGTTGCCATATGACACAAACAGCCAAAGAATGACTCAGGAAGGGAATGAGGGCACATCCACTTCACACCACCTTTATTTCAGCGTGGGGCAGAGCTCCAAGCAGCTTTGAGGCAAAGCAACAACAGCAATAGTGAGACTTCTCAGTGCTCCCACAGCCATGAGGTCTGTTGGATGTCAAGCACATTCAGTGACTGGTGATGGCAAAAGTGGGTGTGGGGAAAAGTTGTAAGGATTTGATGGTTTAAGTGAAAGACACTTCAAGGGAGAAGAAAATGTTCAAATTATAAAAAGGCCTACTTCACTCATGCACTTTAAAATGGCAATAACCCATTTGATACCAAAAAAGAAGAAAAAGAAAGAAAAGAATCAAAGAACAATAAGAAAGATGCTCTGGCCTATAATTGTGCTCTCTTCTCTACAAAGTCTGCAGCCCTTTTTCTTACCATTCTATCCTGAATCTTCCACAGCTGCAAAAGCCCTCAAGCTACAGACAGGTTTCAGTCCAGTAAGACTGTCTGTGGCTTTTTACGGCTGAAGATCCATGATGAAGGACTGAAATATCCTCAAGTTTGCACACTTGAACAACACCAGAGATAAGAACAAACTTGAAAATCCTGGATAATCCTCACTTTACTAATAAGCAATTTTATCTAAATCCTCCTTTAAAAAATCGTGCTTCCCTGAGTGATACTGGGGAAGGAAGTTACCACGTCCAGTTGCCAACTCTATTCAGCAATTATTAACCTGAACAAGTGCCAAGTTATGGGGGCTCTTTGGTCCTCCTCATCCTTTCTCCTGACAGTTTGAGGTTTAGCTTTCTCTAGGCTCCCTCCCACTTGGTGCTGAATATTCTGCTCCCACTGGCCACCCCAATTCAGGCTCCCATCTCAGAGTTCCCACCTATAGTATCACAAAATACTTTATCCCTCAACACCCTTGAGGCAAAGAAATGCAATTATGCTTCTATACCTCTGCAACGGCAGCAAAGGAAGGTGATTTGAAAAGGCACTTCTATTTTGAGGCTCTCAGCATTGACTAAACAAACTCCTTTTTGGGGTACCCAGAGCAGAACCCACAATATCCAGTGAAACTTCAAGTCTCCCTTGTCTTCATTCACAGAGAAAGGCTTCGTTTTCAAGATGGCATTTTGGGGGTAACCCACTTGCACCAGGTGAGAACTGATTAGAATTCTTGGAGAAAGAAAAGATTCACCCAAAATATGACAGCTAATTAATCAGCACGTTCTGAACATTTCATTGAATGCAAAACACTTCCCAAAGGACCCTCCAGTGCATCACCTCACAGCAGGACACACACACACAAAAGAAAGACTTCTTTTTCTCTATCTACACCCAAAGATGTCTTCTGAGAGGTTTGTTCCAGGATAAGATTCCCAGGAAACCACAGTGACTTGCAACCACCTAAACAAAATCTGCCACAGCACATAATTAAACTCTGAATCCAAGTGATGCATTTCTTCTAACAGGAGAAGCTAGAGTGGGTCTGGAGCCTAAGTCCAGAACAGCAATTCAAATAACATAATGCACAAGTTATGAATCAAGAAATGAGCACAAGGAGCAGCTGATTGGATATGTCTGACTGCTCCAGGCTGGTCCAGGCGGTGGCAATGCCAGGGCAGCACAGCCACACTTACACAGCTAAGTTATTAAATCCTAACAGCACCATAGGGATGTACCCTTTGGAAAGTGGCGAAAAATGGGCACCAGGCAGGTTGTCCTTTACAGGAAGCAAACAGGGGCCTTTTCCAAGGTGAGTCATTATTAAATTGACTTGCACTGTCGAGGTATGTATTGACCTGCAGGAGCCTCACAGTTGTAACACAGTTGTTCAAATGGTAGTTGGAGCACAACCACAGCTTGAAAACATTTTCATTGTGGAAACTCTGCCTGGCTTCAGTTTTAATTTTGTGGCCTTTCAGCAAGATTAACTGTGAACCACAGCCCCGTGTTCCAGCTGGCTGTGCTCTGCCAAAACCAATGCAGCAGCAGTGTAGGAGTTCTGATCAAACCAGGGTGGCACCACAGCACTGTCACACACACAGACCTCTGCCTGGTTATCTCTGCTCCCAGGTTTGGGCAACACAAAACCAGTAAGCAGTAATTGTAAGACATGGGATGAAAGAGACAATAATTAGTGCTGAAAGTAAATTGAGTACAGTTAAACAATCTCCTTGCTGCAATCTTCAATTAAAAAAATGAAAGGAAATGAGTGAATAATTTCTTTCCTCCTTAGGGAATAAGGGCAACCAGATCTTCAGAAACAGGGAGTATAAACAGCAAGGCAAGATCTATTCCCAAACAAATTCATCTACAAGGCAAATACATTAGAAGTTTTTTTCCATTAAAACATATTTGTTTCTCAGCTTATGAACCAAACAGAGCAAATTGCACATACATTTGAAATTCTACATTAAAAATGTGTGCAAACATTTCCAATAATCAAGATGACTGTGAAATGTTTGTGCCAAGTATTTCAATAGCTCTTCTTCATCTGAAGATGGTTCATATCCATCACATGGTATTGGTTCCAGGCCCAGTGTTTCAGCCTGAAGTACTCAAACATCATGAGTCAGTTCCCCTCAAAATCATTTCAGTGACTTAAAATGTGACACAACACACATAACTCTTGGGTTTGTTTGAAACTGTCTTTTATCCTACATCAATCTATATCACTCATTTTCAGGCTGCTTTTTTCTAACACTAAGGAGTCATGGGATTTACTACAAAAATTAATACATTAAATGTGAAAAGGGCCATTTTCCCACACTCACGTTATTCAAGGAACTGGAGGATTAAAACACCATTTATGATTCAATCCTGAAGGTCAGTTTGCTGCTCCTGGATTGTGAAGGTGATCTGAAACCTTCCTGCCTCCAACTCAACCTCTTTGACTGCAGGGGGTGAAATGCAGCAGGCAGAGCTCCAGTGCCACCCCACAATGACACTGGCACTGCATGGGACACTCTTCACCTTAAGTTACTGAGATGCCAAGGAAATAACTCTCCTGGCAAGGGGAACAGATCCCTGGGATGTCACATGTCAGAGTACAAACACACTGGGCCAAGCTCCTGTTTCTGCTTGATCTGGGTTATGCCTTCACACCAGTTTCTCTTTTTATGCCTCTAACTTGTTACTTTTGTTTATGGCACTTTCTCAGCAGCCATCACCACCCCATCTTGTGCCCTGCCTTGCCAGGCTGTGGCAACTCCAGAGTGCCAGAGACAGCCACGCTGCCTAATGCATCAAACACCAAAACTGTGAAATTCCAACCTAAAAGGAGGTTTCACAAGCCTAAAACCCCACATCCAAAACCCAACAGAAAACCCCATCAACCCTCCCAACAAAATGGAAGAGGAAATGCCAGGTGCTTATCATGCATAGGGAATAAGTGGATGCAGAGTTCTGCAGGGATTTTGTTTAGTTTTAAAGTCAAATGCTCTCTATCTCCTTGATAGGCAGAACCTGTGGCTCTATCCTTCCAAATATCAGCATAAACAACATGAAAAGCTGCCCAGATATTTTTCCTTAATCTGAGCCTTAAGACAGCCTATTGTCACTTCAGTTTGTTTAAAGCCAAGGAAGCTGAGGATCAAAATATTCCAACAAAGTAACGATTCTGGTCAGCAATATTACAAAAAAGAAAGGAAAAAAATCCCACTCTTACCCCCTCAGTGCTCGTTGGGCAGCGCTGCATAGAATTGTCACAATAAGTTAATATGACAGTATAAGAGCCAATACTCACCCTGGGATTACACAATAAATAGACTCCATTAAACCACTCTGTAAACTCTCCTGTGAGAAATTTCTCTTTGATCCAGAACTTAATAGGAATTATTTAATCATAATGAGATGGTAATAAAACAGCATCACCTGAATAAGCTATTTTATTACCTGTTTTATAATTAGCTCTTCTTCATTATAATACTTTCAGATACTGGAAACTGTGCTAAGGCACAGTAAAAACATGGAGGTGATTGATGAGAGCCCACATGGCCTCATGGAGGGAAATCTGTGCCTGACAAACCTGGTGGCATCAACAGAACGGTGTTACCGTGATGGTGGAGGAGGGAGGAGTGATGACACTGTCTGCCTGGACTTGTTCAAAGCATCTGACTCTGCCCTGCCCAACATCCTTGTCTCTGAATGGAGAGAGATGGGTGTGACGGGTGGCCTTGGGGAGTTCTGCTGGGATCATTTCCATGCCCACAAACACCCATGTGGGCACCAAGGAAGTGACAGCAAAATCCAAGAGAAGCAACACCTGTCCTGCCTGGTGCTTACAATCAAATCCATGGGTTAACCCATCTCTACCCATGATGTGAATGCATTCTTTTTTTTTTTTACCAAGACTAGGAAAATTTGGTTGCAACTTTTATAAGAAAGTCAGTCCTTTGCCTTCTCCAACCTTGTGCCAAATGTCAACTTCCTGCACCAAAGCAGCGTTACACAAGACCTTAAAAACTACAAATACACGACCCAAGCTCAGAAAAACAATGTTTTTTCACCAAAACACATTGTTGAGTATAACTTGGCAACTGTCACTGAAGCTTTCCAGAAATTACACCTGGCACACACCATGCAAAATAGTCACAAGAACGATTTATTTGCCAAAGTTACCAGTAACCAAAAAGGTGTTAGAATGAAAAGTGCTGAGAACCCATAACTGAAAATAAGGGCAGATCACATGCATATACTGAGCTATTTAAAAAGCAACTCGATGTAATGAGGACCTCCATTTCTGGAGAGGGCTTTTCATCACACAGACATACAACCAGAACCCTCCCAGAGCAGCCCACAAGTTTTAGCAATCACACACCCTGTGCAGCTGCACATCTCTTAAATAGGGCTGCAGTGTTTCACCCTCTCTAAAGCTTTAAATAAAAGATATGAAATCCTGCCACTACAATGAATTTTTCTCCCTGTCCACACCTCCCTCATGAGTATTTTCACAGAGATGCTGCAAAATTTAAGAGTATTAGAGGAATTTTGTAACTCTTTGGAATTGCTAATAATTTCCTTTAGTGTAATATGAAATACATCTGCCTCTTTTTTTTTTTTCCTTAGGGCTGTCTTTGAGACCTCAAAAAAGCATTAAGAGATAACTTGACAAGCCTTTAAATGCTGCTGAGCTCATAACACACAACTCATGCCAGAAACCGAAGCCCTGGCTGCAGACATGGGAAGTGTCAGGCAAGTCTCACTCCAGTAAGAAAGTAATTGGATTAAAACACATCATTTGATAATTCTGCAGTTAGTCACCGAAATAAGCATGCAAGTAATTTCAATTTTGCAGAAAATTAGTCATCTTAGTGGAGTTGGACAATTTGGTAGGGAATTATTTTTAGGAAATTTTGAAAGACAGCACCATTTCAAATCACATCAAAGACACAACTGAAACAACAACAAAAGTTGTACAAAATTCTGTCAATATCTCAATTTGTGAATTAACCAGCTCTTGATATTCAACTCTACTAGAGTGATTATGGGCTGGGGCCAAGAAGGGGCATGTGTGATAAATACCTTTTTATGCCTGCATAAAATGGTCTTCTAACGTGAATAAAAAAAGGAGATAAACAAACTGTGATGACAAACTAGCATTTAAAATTTCTAGGCTATCTAACCTCCTCTGCACGTACTCTGAACAAACACTAAAAAAGTGTTCAGCACTACAATGTAACTGTCTGGGTAGCTAAACAGTAATGGAGCAGATGCTTAATATCAGCTTTTAAGCCTCCAAATGTACAAATACATTTAATTGACAGCCAAGTTTTGAAGGCTGAGTTGTTGGAAAGAGAAGCATCTTTGAAATTCTGACTGTAGGCAGTGTCTTTTTGGAGGGGGGAGAGCAGTGTGTTATTGTAGTATAATTAAAACTGTCTTTTTAGTGCAAGTATCACCTTTGCTGGTGTTCCCACCCCATCCATTGCTATTGAATTCTACTTATTTAGAGTCTTTTTATTGCATGGAGAAAGTCAAAATCTGAGCAACCCAGATTGTCTTTTTTAAAAGGACAGTTGCACTGTTCAGCTCTTCCCAATGTAAGCAATTTGAGGTTATCAGTCTGTTTGCATGTGTTTTCACTGTGCTCAGCACAATGAAACCCTGACCTTAATTACTGGCTATCATCATAAACCCACCACAGTTACTACCACGAGCACTGAGTCAGAAGCTTTGTTTTATACATGATTACTAGACGGTGAAACTTCCCTGATCAAACTGAGCGAAGCAATGCTGAAAATAATACAACCATTTCAAATAAAATCAGTTTTCATAGTCTAAAGTGCTGCTGGAAATAGGACAATATAAGCTATTCATTCCCGACACTGTTGCTGCGAGTACAATCTATGGTTTATAATTAACAGATATACAATACTTTCCCCCTGCTACTCCTTTTTAAAGCTCTCCTACATTTATGACTGTGCTAATTCCCAGTGGAAGCGCCTACACTGCAATGCTGCTGAAACTCCCCTCGTAGCACAGTCCTGCTAATACATGGCATTGATCCAGCAGCAATTACTGGCTGGGTGGTAGAAAGTTCCCCTCATTCCATCTCTATTTTCCCCTGTAATGCAGGGTATCCATTTCTGGGGCTGTGGGATGTGTGCAGCACCTGCTGCCAACTCTGATGTGCTCCTGGCACTGTGGGATGGCATCACTGGGAGCAGGAGGGTCCAGGGATCCGCCACCAGCCCTGCCAGATTTTCCTTCCTGTACCCCAGGCTGGAGAAATTGGACATGTCTGCACCAAGTCCAGTGCAGGGAACATTTCAGACAGCTCAATGGACTGTGCTAATCAATGCATTGCTGATGCACTTGGAGCCTTAGCAGTTTTCTGATATTAGAAAGAGGTTCTTCCTGAGAGGATGGATGGGCACTGGAATAGGCTACCCAGGGAAGTGGTGGCAGCACCAAGCCTTGCAGAGTTCAAGAAGCATTTGGATAATGCTCTCAGGCACATAGGGTGATTTTTGGGGATGTCCTGTGCAGGGTCAGGAGTTGGACTTAATGATCTTTGTGGGTCCCTTCCAACTCAGAGTGTTCTGTTATTCCATGAGATGATGCCACCCAAGCTCCCCACAGGTGAAGGAGGGCTGGAGGAGAAGGATTGCTGTTCCCACATCCCTTAAGGTTGGAAATTATAGGAACAGAATCAGCTTGGCACTACTTGGCATTTGGCTCAAAAAAAACCCCAAAGAAACAAAACAACAACCAAACACAAAAACCCCAGCACAGTTTAGGGAGATCTCTTTCCTATTCCTGCCCATCACACCTCTCAAGCAAAGAGAGGAAAAGAAAATAAAAGAAAGCCAGGAAGGGTTGAATTACGCTGTCACATCCATCACTCTGAACTCTATCAATTTCTTTATTTCCTCTGTAGGGTGAAAAGCAAAGTACACACCTTAATTTTGCTGACACTATCCCTGCTCAGTAAATAAACATTCTGTATCAATATTTACTTCCCTCTGCACAAAGCAATAAACCACTGGTGGAATTCAAATCTTCATTGCTCCCTTTCAGAAGTCTCGGCTACCCTGAAAAAAATCAATCAGCTGTAGCAGTCACTCCTGAAGGGTTCGAAATAGCTCAGCTCAGGCACTGGGCAAACCTGAAGATTATCATCCAAAAGCCACTTCCCTAGGAATGGCGCCCACTACTACAAATTCTTCTTAAATTTATCACCAGTTACTTGGAACAGGATCAGTTGCTGTTCAGTGTATTTAGAAAAGCTCAAGGAAACACCCAAACAAAACAGACTCAAAGGCCCCTCTATCCAAACTGAGAGGAGCTGAGATGGCCACAAGGAAGGGGCAGAGCATCCTTCAGCTGGTGGCTCTTCAAAAGTCACCTCAAAGCACTCCTGAAGCCCAGCACAGAGCAGGTTGGGGATTACCTGGGGAAAAAAAGGAGTGCTGAGCAGCAGTCACCCAGAGAACCACTAAAGCTGCTCCTGCAGGCAGCAGGAGGACACTGCCTTTTACTTATACCAGTGTTTTGGGGGTTTTGTTTGATTTTTTTTTCCCCCTCAAATACAATTTGCAAAGGAAAGGAAGGAGGAGCGGGAGCGATTCAATGAATAAAAATAGATTACCTTTTACCAAGTTAAATAAAAGCCAATAAAAATGAAATACCAATGCACATGGCAGATTTATGCTAACCACTTCATTGTAAGAGAGAGACACCTGGGTGTGATATTAAAAAAGATCAAATTAAACCTTAGTGGCTGCAGCAGCAGGTGACAGAGCAGCACTTTCCCTTACAGCATCTTGTGACTATAAAGTAAATCCTTTCCTTCTCCCTGAACCCACTTTTCAACCAGCCCTTCTTGAGAAATTCTATTTCCTGAACTTCTCCATGACCTTGCATGTTATCTGTGGGGAAGGGGAAGAGGGCTGACACCAACACAGGTTCCCAAACACATTAACTGTTTTGCAGGAGCATTTCTGACCAGATTCCAGAGCCACAGTGTGTAAATAATGAAAAAAACTTTGTTTTTTTTTAAAGTGTCACAGTGCTGCAGCTGAAGTTGTGCTGTAATAATATGTCTATAATGAAAACACAAAGCCACATAAGCAGCCTTTTGTTTAGACACTACGAACAGTTTGACATCTTCCATCATAGCCAGCACAATGTCAGAATTCTTTTATTAGCAGAAGTCACAAAGATGTAGAAAACAGTAAGACCCCATATTATGTAAATGGTAACTGGGGACAAACAGCTTAATGCCTAACAACAACAGCAGGCACTATAAATCTGGCTGCTTGGGGTGAAGGGTGTTTTGCTTATTATTTCTGAAAAGTCATTATTATTTCCACCTTATTTACACACACAACACACAGAGCCAAAGGCATCGTATCCTGGTTTGTGCTGTGCAGAAAACAGGTTTTCCCCATTCCCTGGGAATGAGAATTCCCACAACACAAGCACAGCCTTCAAGGCTGAGATGGAGACAACCAACCGAAGGCTGCAGATCTGGGACTCAGGAGAACCTGGGGAGTGCAGAGAACCAACTCCTGAGCATGGAGGTTGTAGGATGTTCAGCAACGCTCAGCAAAGGCACTGGGACAGCAGCTCCCACAGACTTCCCTGGCTGTTTACTACAAGAGTGGGGCCTCAGCATTACTGGAGGAACCACTTCCCACCCCCGCCTTGATTTTGTGAAACATCTAAAATGCAATTAGTTATGCTTTCTCTCTTCTTCCACAGCCTATGCAGTTGATTTCACACTGTGACAAACGCAGCTTGGCTTTGAATTTCAGCACTGAAAGTTGACTGCCCAAATGCGTGCAGAAAGCAAAAAGCAAAGTGATGCAATCGTGGCCAAGGTGAATTAATTTAAATTTTAAATCGACACATGTAAAGCAGTTTTTTAACACTACTCACCTTGGTTTTCCTCCCTCCAGAAAGAAGCACCATTTTAAACAATCAGAAAATCCTCAATTTCATGTGTCTAGTTATGTACACAACACTCTCTGTTTTATATCATCACGTCATGGAGAATGTCAGAGATTAAGTGTCTGTTTACCTTTCAGCACAGTAGTAGGAATGTTTAATACCATGGCAGTAAGTCCAGAATGACAAGCTGAGGATGTACAGTCCTTTAGCACATCAGGTACTTTAACATGCAAAAATCCCAATGACTTCACAAACAGTGCATGGAATTGTCACAGGGAGGATGATGCACATGGTACATCTCTGCCAATCACCACCAAACACATTTTTGTCCTATAGTATTCGCACCCTTCATGGTAAATTGGCACTTGCAATCAACCCAGCACTGGCAGGACACCAACCACACAAGCCCCGGGCAGCTGCAGGGGAAAGCAGGTCTCCTGCCCACCTGGGCATAGTAGGGGCAAGGAGAAATCACAAAGTTTGGGGCCATACTGAGAGCAAAGCCAAGAACGCAGATCCCAGTGGTGCCTTGACCTTCTGCAATCCTCCTGTTCACGTGAACTGCTACAAACAAGCACTTTGAGGCTCCACTTACAAGATTTGTGATACATTTCTCCATTGGCCCTTTTATCTGAGGCTTAGTATTAAAAAGGCTCTTTGAAAATTACTTTTGTCTATTTAATTAATCTTTTGCCCATATAAAAATCTTTAAATGATTATGAACACATTCAATTTTACTTCCATTGATTTATCTCCATCTGATGACCTATTTTATCTTTTATAAGGCTCACAGTAGCAGAACTGGGTTATAATGCAAGTAATACAGTAGTAATGTACATTTTAGAGACCCCTGTTATTAAACCTCTCATTCCTCTCTGCTCTGTTCCCAATGAAGCCTATTACAGCAATTGGATACTGTGCTGCTTGGATAAAGCTCTGTCAGTTGGGCTGACTCAATCTAATTTTTACAGTCTTAATCCTGACATTTAGTGCCCCAAACCCAATCCCACCAGGGGAATGCCACAGTGCTTCTGCAGGAAGGTGGATGCAACCACAGTGGCCACTGCAGCGTGATGGGAGATTTTAGAAGAGACATGGAAAACACAAGAGGGGAAAAAGGTCACCTGCAGCCACACTGGGGCATAGTCAGAGTTCATTTACTCTGAAATAGTTTCAGAGCAGAACCCACAGTGAGGCAGGAGCACTAAAGTTAGACTTTGTTTTCATCTGGAAGTCCAGGGAACTGATTCAGCTACATAACAGTGACAAGCACCCTTGCAAAGCTCCACAGCACGGAAAAAGCTTGGGATCATCTGATTTTGGACTGGAGATGAAGCCCAGCAAAGTCAGTGCCTGTGAAGGGCGTTATTTGGTTTGCTGCTAAGTTTCCAAGTCCCAGAAGTCAGGTGCTGCAGCTTGAAATCAAGATAAAACGAGCTGTGCATCTACTTTGCTGCAGGCTGCTTATCAGCAGCGTGGAGACATCCCAGAGACTCATTATATACAATATACATGAGAGATGTGGAAATAGTTCCTTCCAATTTATTGTAGTATCAATGTCCTTAGGAGATAGATTCTGTCTTTGTGGGTACTATTAAGAACACTGGCACATGAGTTTTCTGAAGGCTTCTTTTTCCAGGTGAGATCCACCTCAATTAACCCAGTGAGTACAGGGGAGATGAAGTCTATAGGCTGCTATTCAGAAGTTGCTTGAATTTCATTTCAAATGGAAATTTGTCACTGTGGGTGAATTCCCCTCCTTCAGAGGGCTAATAAGAAGGCATTCACAGCACTTTGGCACCCTTGAACAGTAAGACCTTTAAGTGAAGTTGAAGTTTTGCATCCAGCTTGATACTTCACTGGGAGATCACTATTCTCCAACATCTTTCACTGTGTATTTTTTTTATATTTTTCAAATATTTAAAAATATTAAAACAGAAATGCATTAATCTGTTAATAAGCATTTAAAGGGCAATGCTTGGAAGCTCACTCTAGAATTTAATACATTCTCTCAGTTTACATGAGTTGTGCCCAGTTGCTGCTGCCAAACCAGTGTATTTGGCATCTAACTTTATGCAATGATGATAATGGAACATCATGGCATTGAAAATATGACTGTTTTCTGCTCAAATCTTCTAGTTACATCTCAATCCATGAGAAGGAAATACAGTATTTTTACAGTAACCACCAGTCTGTCTCCTCTTGCTTTACAAACCAGAAACCCAACAAAGTCTTTTCAAACACAAATATCGTGAAATAGTTTTCTCAGCACACGCCCCCACAGACCCACCAGCACACATGAAAGAGTGGTGTGGGGTTCAGCTCCTATGAGGTTCCCCACCTCTCCTTCCCCTTTTGAAAACACAGCCAGAACAGGTTTTCATTCTTCCTTCTCCATCCCCAAAACTTCTTGCTCTCAGTCCCATGGTTGCACCTCCGGAGCACTCCCACCACCCCCAACCACCTGCAGGGACCTGCACAGCCTCCTTCCAAACCCAAGAACAACGTATTTCTGCCACTGCTTCTCAGGTCTATTGTATCACAGACAGAAAGGGAAGAGCCCTTATCCCTACTTGATTAAAATTAATGTTACCTCTGAACACCACACAGAGGTATTATTACCTAACCAAGTCTTCAAGGAAGGAGAAAATCCCTTCAGCTTTATTTTGTCAATCTTTGCAAAAGTCTGTAATTCTTTTTAATACCTTCTGCCCATTGTACTTCTGGAAACTGTTAAAACTGGAACAGGTCCCCAAGTAGCATGGAATAGCCACAGTCACAGAAGATATTCCGAGAACATGGAAATACTGCATGTCCTCATTTTATCTCATTTATGAAACAGCTTCAAGAGCCCCTCTCTAGAACTCAGTGAAGAGGGGAAAAAAGCCCTGATATTCACTATGCAGAGATGAGTCCTGAGACACGAAACATCACAGAGACTCAGTGGAGGGTCTTTTGTTGTTTTACTTATTTCAAATATAATTTTTATATATATACTACTATATACATTTGTACTAGTATACAATATGCATATTTGTGCATGGGGGAGTGTGTATATTTAGTAAGTAGTCAGAGAGAATTCAAGCCCAGATCTTGAACAATCCATTCTATCTGTTTCAACCCATTTTCAGGATGAAAATGTACAGCTTTGCTGTAGCCAAAGAGAGCTGTTCTCACCACAGCAACCACCAATTAACAAAATTACCTTTTGCCAATGGCTTGCTGCCTTGTTTACCTTTCCCATTCTTAGTAGGGTTGCATTGTCAGACAGAACAGACAAATGAAGGCTACAGGTGTTCTTTAAAAACCAGCAATAATGCAACACACAGAATGTGGAGGTTCATGAAATAATGATGCCACAAGGGTTCACGGCAGAGCACGAATAGCCTATGATCAATTCTAATCTACTACAGGTGTGACTGTCTCTCTTAATAAAAGCAAGACAGGCCTGAGAAAGCAAGAATGTTTCCCATTAGGAAGGGAAATAGAAACAGGCATTTTATGCTGGGCTGTGTTTTGAGGTAGAGGCACAACTCCTCATCAGCTGAAACACTCATGGAACACAACCAATGTTGTCATTCTAACACCAAACAGCTCTTTTCACAGACACAAAAAAAAGAAAAGGCAATGATTGTATTTAATTTTCATACAAACTAACATGTACTGAGTATCAGCAGTCACTGTTAACTCATGTCAGGTTATTAGAGTGCTTTTTTATGCAATATAAATCATTGAAAGAAATGCTCCTGTGATCCAAAGCTCTACTTTATGTCTCATACATGTGGTACCTTTCAGAAGTTTTCCAGCTTGACTGGTATGAAATGTTTCTTTCAGAAAATCCTATTTCTGGGCTGTTTTTAACCAAAGCACAAGCTGCTGGCCAACATGTGTCTTTCCAAGTTCCTGCCCCAGGTTGAAAGCTCCAGCTGAAACAGGTCAGCTGGGTTCAAGATCAGTGTGAATAAAACATTTGTATGCATTAAAACAATCTGGCAACCTTTTATTTGAAAAGGCATGGCATCTGCATAGTTTTAAGCCACGGCTGGGAATTTAACAGAGGGGGCTCTGAACACGAGTGATGCCCTTCCTCTAGTCCTCTGAAAACTGGAATGTCAGTTCCTACACCATCAGCAAAAAGCTGATCTGTATTTCCCTGTTCAATATTTCATACATAACAGGTCAGGGCTCCAGGGGAAAACACAGGTGACTGACGTGAAAGGCAAAATGGGTCAGGGCAAGGCAAGAAGTCAGGGCAAAAAAAGCTAAGGGTGTGTGAGAGGTGAGGAGGAAAAGGCTGTGATGAAGGGCAGAGACTGGAGAAGGGAAAGGATGTTCACAGATACAGAGAGAGAGAGAGACGTGGAAAAGATGAAACGGCCATGGAGTTGATGGCCAGAGATCAGAGAGTCCAATCAAATGGTCTCCAGGACGCACCTAATTAAAGACTGAGTCCTTCCTCACCTTCCCCAGTGCCAGTCTGTGTGCAGGAAGGCAATCTTTCCACTGCTGTCTGGGATTTCATTATCTTAAGTGCAGGGGCTAAATATTCACAGCTGCAAATGGACTCAGTGGGAGCTGCAATCTGGTTGTGTAAAGTGCTGCACATTGCTAAGTAAGCTGAAAAAAACAGGTCCAAGTCATTGCAGATTGGATGCCTGAAATTAATGGGGAGTTTTGGCCTTAATCTCTTGTTGCTCAATTCAATACTACAGCATGGGGAAAAACTGGAAGCCCCTTACCTCACAAGGAGTTTTAATTCAAGAAAAGAAACTCCCAAGTTAAATACTAAAATGATGAGCACTACAGAGGAGCCCAAAAGGAAATTAATAACTCTGTCTCCAGAACACAGTTTGAATTATGAGCAGAAATAAGGCATAGGGGACACATTGATTAATGAAAGGAAAACAAAATATTGAATAGCCTCTCCTTAACCGAGCATCCTACTTTCTGTGCACTGACTGAGGCCAGGGTCCTGTGCAGAAATAGCATAAGACCATATAAAGGCTTCATTGTAATGCAGATGCACACAAGATGCAAATAAAGGTTACACATACAATCTTAATTTGAGGATTTCTTGAGGTTTGTGTGCTCTGCTTTGCAGTCTAATATCCTTTAATGCAGGTACTTTTGTGTGTAACAACTTCCTGAGAAACATACTCTGTGAATGCTGAAAGGGCTGAATATTTCCACCAGACAAAGCAACTGCCCGACCTCACACATACCAGTGCAAAGCATATTTGACACCTGATTTATACAGATGCAATGCTTTAAACATCCAAGCACACTCCTAGTGCTTTCTGATCAGCTAATTCAAATAACTCCCTATATAAAAGCTCCTTTGAGTTGATCTAAGTGTAAGGGCAATATTTTTTCACATGATATGGAAAACAACAGTGCCTATTCAATTAGGGAGAGATGCATGTTTAAAGCCCACTTTGCAAAATGTGGCAGCGTGGTGTTCTATGTGCCATTACAGATACTCAGCAGCAATAACTTCTGAACTTGGTAATTTTCCTCTTAGTATGGTCATATTAGTGTACTTTTAAAATGGAAATACATTTCAAAGAAATAGCCCAGAGGTTATGGAATATATCACTAAGCTAATCACAGTAAAGTACTATCGTAGGCAGTACTAAACCCCCAGTGATAACTGCCCCGGGTATTGAAAGTAAGAGCAGCATTTGCTGCACTGCAACCCAGCCAAAGCTCTGAAACTGAAATAAGACCATGCATTTCCCCACCCTGATCTAAGTTCTTTATACTGAAACATGCTGACCTCTCTCCCTCAAAACTTGGTGCCATAACTGAATACTTCGCTTCCCGACTGCTTTCACTTAATGATATTTCCCAAAGGTTGTGCTTCAAAAAAGCAAAACCAGGAAAACTGCAGGATAAAGACCAAGGCAAGGTGGTGCCTGATAAGTCTATGAGGATGAAATCACTGTGTTTATTCATGCAGACCAGACTGTCCATCCCAACCCCTATGCCCCAACACACACTGGGCCCACCTAGACATGTTTTTTTTATTTCTCTCACAGTGAGGAACCAGAAGAACTTCACTGCACTTACTGTGCCCTGAGGTTCAGCCAGGATGGCTGACCTATGCTACACTTAAACCAGAAGTGTAGTTCCAAGACCTCCTGTGCCACACCAGGTGCCACCTGCCCTCACGCTCCCTGTGTGACGCTCCAATGGGGCACCTCAGGAGCCACGAAAATGGGCCACTTCAGCCTGCAGAGACTCAGCTCTGCTTCCAGGGGCTGTGACACACTGTATATGGATCAGCCCAGAGACAAACCTGCAGCATTCACACAAAGGGGTTACGGAATTGATGCAGCTGGACCACACCAAGACAAGCCCCGGCAGTGCCTCCGATCATGGGCACCATCCCCAGCTTGAGGGACTGAAATAAACCCAAGTGGAGACAAGGCACACAAAGGGGTAACATCCCCAAATGTCCAAGGAAGGAGCAATCACTGCTTTGAACAGCTCTGCAAGTACACTCAGAAATCCCAAAGTGCTCCTTGGCTACTTCCAAAACCACAGACACAGCGAGCAGAGCAAGATGTGAGTCCTGGATGAACAGCAGGGAAATACTGCAGGGAGTGTCTGTGCTCCACAGTGATGCACAGGAACAAAAAAATCAGGAAACTCTAGCCCAGTGTACACCCAGCTCTACAAAACCAGTGATGTCCATCGTTCCTGAAGTGCCCTCTGTCTTCCCAGGCTTCCATTTCCCTGACTCCATCCCCTACCAACACAATCTGCCCCAGAACTACCTGACAGGTTCTCAGAGCAGGAGAGATTGGGTGGAATTTCTTTGTTATGGTCAAAAGCACAAGCCACTTTCATTTGGCTTCTGCTAAGAACTGAAAATAAAGCAAATCTACTTACAAAACCAGTGTAAAGTGCTAATGTACTGCTGCATTATCTGAAAGATGGTTATTATAATCAAGACAGCTCTGCTTTACTCTGCAATCGCCTAATAAGAGACACTGGCAAATGTTACTCCACTTTTTTTTTCCCATTATTCTTACTTCTTTACGTATAAACTGCATTACACACAAACCTGACACAAACAGCTTTATTGGCTCTGCTTCTTGAGTGAACAGGCACCTCTTACAAAGGGGAAGATGTTAAAAATATTTTAATATGATGCCATTACCAGTATTTTTCTCACTGAAATTGAGAACTGCTTGACTTACTTCAGGAGCCATGCACAAAACTGCTCAGTGTTTAAACAGTCAGGAGCATTTGTCTCCTTAAACAAGGCATTACAATCATTCCTTTTGTACCTTACTAAAATAACATCCCAGAAAAACTCCTCTCTAAATAAGGATAAACAACGTGGTGGCTTGATCACAGCACACTGCCAGAACAATCACACTCACAATCTGAGCACTGACAGCGTATTTAGCCATCTCAGTTACAATTACTTGGTCTCATTTCACAGTGTCCTCAGGATGATCATTCTGAGGATGTTAAGAAAGAATGCAGGAACTGTTTCCTGAGATACAAGCACAACTTGGCAGCACAGAACAAGAAAAGTTAAAAGAAGGCACTTGAAAGGAACAGCATTTTTGAATGAAATCTCTATTTTTTAAATGCTTATCTGTGAGCATTTTTTCTCAATATCTACTTGGAAGAGCATAAAGGAGAAGTTGGAGGGTTCTCTGCAGAACTTGTGAAATGAAGCCATGAGGTAACACTAAAAGCAGTAATACCAACACATTTTCTTATTGTTTAGTCCTTATTTTAATGGCATTTATATACATTTGCCACTAGGAAAAACTGCAGTGTCCGAGGTTCCCAAGTCTCATTTCTGTCCTTCCTAATAAAAGCTCTCTCCAGTCTGGCAACCTGATAGGAAGTTTGGAGCAAGATTTGTTAAATCAGACCAGAGCAATAGCTCTGACTTCAGTAACAGTCATTTCTGAGATCAATGAAGGCAGATGCACGTTTTAAAATAATTTAAAAAGTGAAAATAGCCTGGCATCATATTTTTCTTAAGCAAAATATTCAAATATAAGCAATGAAGTCTGAGGAGCGTAATCAAAAAGAAACACCTTCTTCTACATTAGAAATGCTCCAAACTGCTGTCTGTGTTGTTTCATCATTTTTTCCATTAAATCAGACACTTCTTCCAAATCAAGCCCTTGGGGAGTAAGAGACAAAAGTGATGAGAATGCAATGTGTGAATATAAAAGTGGAGCATGTGTTTTATAACTAACTCTGTTCAGAGATCAAGGGAAATGTCACTGTTTATAGCCATCAGTAAAGAATCAATGTAATTATATTTGTAGTATCAATTCAGGTCAATATTCTAATACATACACTGTAAAGCCACAATTACAATTTACATCTGCATTGAAAAGTGGATTTACCTCTTAACCTCATGTAAAGAAAACCAAACCAAAAAGGTCTTGTTGGCCTTTCTTCCACACACCCCCTCGTTATTTCAATCTTGAAACAAGATGTAGTTGAGCCCCTCGGATTAAGTCACAAAATACAACAGTGCAACTGGATTTTCCCTCAAACCTCCGAGGTCTGGGTTCAGGGTGAGACCAGAGCAGCAGCTCTTTAGGGCTTTGAGACCTGGGTGCAGTAAAACCCTTCACTGAATTCGCAGACTTAGAGCAACTCCCACTTCAAAAAAATCTAAGAGCTCTGGACCAGGATAATTTTCTCCATTTGCTCACCCAAAGACTTCTGGCTTGATACTTTTTGGGAGCATTGAATTTCAGGGGAACCAATATCTGCCTTACCAACACCAAAATAAAGTGCTTTGTAAACCAAATTGTGTCCACAAAACACAGTATGACAACTGTAAATCCTCCCTCCACACTCTTCAGTATGAAGGTTTAAACTGTAAATATTTACACAATAATGTTTCTGTGGCACCATGAACGATTGGTTGAGATGATGAAGCACCAGATTGTTTCAGCCTGTCCACACATTCACATGCAATTTAACACTTACTGGGACTTTGTGGTCAACAAGAGAAAAAAAAAACAAACCAAAAAAATCCAACAAAAAACCCCAACAAAACCCACATTGAAAAGGTCATTCCTGGTTTTAGTCCATTCAGTCTTAACCTTCAGTCAGCCTCAAGCTTGGATCTAAATTACAAATCCATTTTGCACATGAGTCTACCTCCTCCTTCAGGAGCCCACCAACACCCATATAAGCATTCACAAAATCCAGAGATAAAAAATGTTCTTACAAACTCAGAAGGAACCGCAAATCTGTCACAGATTTTACCACAAACTGAAGCACAGGATCATCCAGATTTTCAGCACTCAGAGAACTTTCCTGCAGTTTCAGAATGGAGACACTTACCTAGAGAGAAACAAAAGTAATAAAGGACACATCAGGCAGAGCTAAAACTTCTGGGAAAATTTTGCTTTTTAAGTTATGAGATTGCATTGGACAAACTTTCATTATAGATTAAAATTACATCTCATAAATACTTTATTTTATAGCAAGGTTTCATTGATAAACAGATATCAAGTATTAATATACCATTAATGCGTATTTTTCAGAATGACTAACCAATTTTCAAAAGTTCAACAAAACTGGAAATTGCTGATGCTTATCATAACTTTCAGCAGGGATTTGTTAATACTCTCAATTTAGGTTTAATCAACCCCTTGCTCATCAGCTTGTAGAGTGAGCCCCATGCCCAGACTTTTACAAACCCACATACACTAAGCAAGCTGATATCAAAGCAAAACTTAAATATTAAGGTTCAAACCCAGAGTGCAAACCCAGTTCAATCATTTTCAAACACCAGCTCCACCTCTGGAAGCCTCATCCCAGCAACCAAGATCAGCACAATTTAGAAACAACATCTGGAGCAAAGGCTGAGTGCAATGAGGTGGAGCAGAAAGCGTGACAGAAAATTTACTGAAGAGTGGGGAACAATCTGGCAGGCAGAAGAAGTATAAAACAGTTTCAATTATCTGCCAAACCTCTTCATTTTTACCCCTGCCTGAAAAGAACTTCCCTGTAACACCAGTTAGAGGGGACGTTTCATATGGCCAAAGTGTCCTGTGATTAGAGCTGGTGGAAATCTGGGAGAGCAGCTCAGCCTGTGTGGCTTCCAGTCCTTAATCCTCCTATTCCAGGCAGGATTTTAGCCCAGACTTAAGTCCCAGTGACTCAACTGGACTTATGCAGATACATAAATTTGAACATCAGCTTAAGGGCTACCTGGAAGGAAAGTCTAATGGCTTACATCACTCTTACCCATTTCTCTGCCAAACAAGGTAGCAACTCTAAGTTTAAGGAAGGAGGAAAAAAGAAGAAAAAAAAAGGAAAAGAAAAATGAAAAAATAGGAAGCCTGCAATGCTATTTTGATCCTTCTAAGCCTTCGGGACAAATGCTTTACAGACCTTCTAGTCTTACAGAGTGCAATTTATAAAGATTAAAGATTAACATTTATAGAAAAATGCCTTTCCTTAATACTGTAGGGATGCCATAAAAAGTAATACTTTTCATTATAATACCACTTTATGGTACATGAGAGCTTTAGTACCCCACAGGTCTTTTCCTCCTCAGTATCTGGAGGGGAAAGAACACAGATTGCAAAATGTAGATGCTTCTTTCTTTCTTTCTTTTTCCAGCTCAGCAAATATATATCATTACTTCAGTCCCTTCAAGGTGAGCTTTGTTGTGAAGAGAGATAAGGCCCAAAGCAGAGGCAAGGTTGGAACAAAATTAGTCATTGTATATGCATTTTTATCCATTTTGACAATGTAGAATTTTAATGAAGGAATGCTACAAGGATTCTGCTCTGAAACAAGCAGTTTAATTCTCTCTGTAATTCAGAAAGCAAGTTTAAGTAATGACTTTATAATTCTTAATTATCATGGAAGAATCCTTTTTACATTCTCTTTTCCTTCATTACTCCAGTATATCCTACCAGAAATTTAATTTTCATTTTCAGCTTCGGCAATAATATTTTCATTATTTGGCAAATAAAAACCATTACAATGAACAAATTAGAGAGGGGCACATCCGTGAAATGGCATCCTCTAGATTATATTTGTCTCAGCTTTGCATGCAGGCAACTTGTAACATTTTTCAGTGGTTGTAACAAGTGTTTTTCAGCCTTCTTTCTCTTGACATGACAGCCCTTGGCAGCAGCGACAACAGCCTGTGCATCACCTTTGCCCTTCAGTTTGTACCCATTTGCTGAAACTAAAGGTAATATACAGCAAACAGCTCTTATCTCTGCCCATGTAGAAGTTTGAGTTTAGTACAATAAAATAAAATAAATCCAATCCCTCCGAACTAATTATCCGCAATATGTATTCTTATTTTTATATGATTTCAGCACTTGCCATCAAAATATCACACTCATAAGAAATAGATTTGCCTCCTGTACAGATGATCTATTACCACCACAGCTCATGTTATTTCCTCAGCAGAAAATGAAAAGCTCCATTTGAAACTCACTTAGCAGCTGGTTATTCTGCATTTCATACCGAAAGCAACACCCGTAAAGGTGAAAATGAATAATGATCCGTTTGCAAAGAAGTCACAAAAATTCAAATGCAAGACTTACACAGAGCTTTGATACTCCAATCCTCTTAGAGAGTTTATAAAATAATGCTCTGCACACTAAAGGAAAAAAAAAGTCATTCCACCCACTGTACAAAACCAAAGGAAATTCACTTTATAAAAGGAAAACAAATTAAACAAATTCGGAGGCCTGGCAGGCCTTTAATTCATTAGGAGCAGCCTGGGGGTCCCTGGGGAAGAACCTCACACACTCTGCAGAGCTGGGAAATGTGCAGTTAGAGCCTGGAATCAGCTGAAAACTTGCAAATCCAAAGTATGGTTCTGTTTCATTCATTTTCACAATGGGGTTGGCTTTGGCAGTTCCCTCCCCCTGTGTTTTGGATTGCCCTGCTCCCATCTCTGCACCAGCCCAGGCCTCTTCTCCCTGTGCAGCCTGTTTTGGTCTCCAGGGTGGCCACCAGCCCAGGCCACCCTCAGCCTCCTCCTGCACATCCCACCCACCCACTTCAGCCCTGTCCACTTGGCATTTCCATGGGGATATGGGTCCTACCAGGCTGGGGAGCATGAGCTCCAACATCCACGCCTCCCTAACACAGGGAGCCAAAACACACCACTCTGCAGCACAATGAGAGGAAATTTAAAACAAAACAAACAAACAAACAAAAGGCAGAGTGGACTTGAGCTTGACCCTGAGATCAGCTCAGTTGGTTAAAAGTTGGTTGTAATAATGCCAAGATCATGGGTTCAATCCCCTGTGTGGGCCACTGACTTAAGAGTTGGACTCGATGATCCTTGTGGGTCCCTTCCAACTCA
>JAOXXN010000252.1:10560039-10590477 GCA_026770055.1 Myrmophylax atrothorax
GTACCCCACATTTTTCAAGCTGTCCTTCCATTAGAGCACCCAGTGCAGACAAGAAGTACAGAACAGCACGTGGTGCAGCTACAAAGGGGTTCTGACATTTGAAAAAGGTGACAAAAGCACTGGGGGGAACCAAAGCTTTCAGGCACCTCACCCTCTGCCAAAGGGGAATCATCCCCTGAAATAAAGTGAACTGATGGGGACAAGTATGGTCAGGGTCAAAAGGAACAATCCATATTAACTGCTCTCATGGCTGAAATGCTGTGGAGCACAGTCCAAATTTTGAGAATATGCAGAGGTGTGTGGATTATATTATAGTTCTGCCAGGAACCAAAGCACAAACTAACACATTCTCTGAATCTGCAGTGACTTGAGGGAAAACAAATAGATCTTAAACCAATCTTGTTCTAACTCCTTAACTTCCTCTTCAATAATGGCAAAGGCTTAGCAATCACTACAAAAAAACATATGAGATTTGTGTTTACCCTGAAAGATCTCCAGCTCCCAAAGGAGAACCTGTACCAAGACAGGGTAAAGCCTAAAAAAAGGGGCTCCATTGCAGCAGCAACACACCTTTGTCTCCTGCGCACGGTAATGAGCTGAGGAGCATTTCACTCCTGTACAAGAACTGACAGTTTTCATGCAATGCCTGATTAATTTGTCCCTGATTCACATAAAGACTTCTGGTCAGAAATGGGTCAGGTTGACCAGAATTAGCAGTCAGGAAGAGAAACGTGGATAGGAGGGATGAAGGAAAACTGCAGCATCACAGGGAATGAGTGCTGTGCTCTGTGTTCTCCTCCAGAGAACAGTAAACTACTTAACAGTTACAAGATCACAATGTCCTACCTAACCTACAAAAGACTTAACTTTTTGCTTAACAAAATGAATAATTTTTCAACCTCCAGTTAAAAAAATAAAATAAAAAAGGGGGGAAAAAACCCCTGTCAGTCACAAACCCCATGGTACCTTCACAACTACACCTTGGCAGACATCCTCCCAAGGAACAGGCACACATAACAGACCCCTTTGTAACTCCATGCTGACACTCTGCAATAGCTACTCCAGCTGAACCCCAGGAGATAAAAGCTACAAAAACGAGCCAAATTACAATGGGACTCTGTATAGCAGGGCAACATAACACACAATTACTGTAACCTTGCCCTGAGGCATTTCACAGGGAGATTAAAAAAAAATAGCCTGCATTTAACAGGGGTTTTTTAAGAGGAGAAAAAGAATAGGCTCATTTTCCTGTTCCTTCCTAAGCAGGCAGCATTGGATGGCTTGATCAGACAGAAGGAAGGTGAGTGATGGTTCCCCTTCATGAAGGACAGGTTTGCTGGGCAGACAGACCTTGTACACAGGGCTCTCCCTCCCATGTGGGTGCAAGAAAAACACTGCAGAATTGCAGCACCTCGTTAGTAAATGAGAAAGGCAGGTAACGAGTGGAGAAACAGCAGTGACTCGCACAGTGCAGACAGTGACATGCTTCAGCTTGAAGTAACTTTCAGGGCCTGCAGAAGCTGGTTACCTAAAGACTGTTTTAAGGACCTTGAATTATCCCTGACATCATCCCAGTGCTGTCTGCCCTTCAATCACAGACATGACCTGAGCACATCCCAAAACACCTTTGCTGGAGGCACCACAGAATGGATATTTCTGTCAGCTGGTGGAGACTCCACAGCCCATTTTCCAACACTAAGGGAAAGAACAGGGAGGTTGGAAAGAACAGTCAGAGCCTCCAGAACTGGGTCTGCTAAGAACTAATCTCTGCTATGACAGAAAATCTTGTAGGATGTAAGGAGTGACATGGATTAATCTCTTAGTAACAATCTAATGCAGTTGTTCCACCCAAAAGAGACGTGAATCCTGTTCCCACCCAAGGACGACATGCTCAGTTATTAAGCTGAATGGCTAATTCTCCATTGGTACTTCAGTCTTGTTCAATAATATCCTCAACATCACCTTAACAGCTGAGCAACCAACCGAGAGAATGGCATTACTCTCAGGTACTGCTTAAGTAAAATAAACCTTCTTTTTTTTTCCCCTCTAATTGGTAAAAAGGAACTTATCTCTGTGGATCCTGTCTAGACAACCATCATAACGTCTCCACTATCCACCACTTTGCTTCATTACACGCACAGATGCACAAAAGACTGTTTTGGAGAATATCAGACAGAGAGAATACCACAATACTTCGTTCACATCTCTGGGAGGTTAATGCCAAGTGAGGCTCTGGAGCATATGGCCAAAGCTGTGCAGCTTTGTGTTTGAAGCAGTAAGTGCCTGCATTGACTGGGAGTAAAACAACTTCATCCAGTTTTACCAGTGTCTCACTGGCACTTCATTTCCTGGAGCAAACATCCCTTAAATATGAGGCATATACACAAGAATGTCTTCAGGGTTCCTCCCAGTCCAACCAGTATCATACACAAACAGGGCATCAAGCAGAGCAAGGCAAGCAATTAAACATCTGCACTGATGACCAGGCCTCAGGGATCCAAAGGGCTGGAGCAGCCAAGGAGGCAGATTAGGACCCAACAAAATGCAGGATCAGGTTTTGCATCTGAAACTTGGAGCCAACATCAGCTGTCAAGTAAAGATGCTTGTGAAGGATATGACAGTTCATGTGGAAACCACAGAGAACTCTGAACTGTGTTTAGTGACCACAGCCCAGAGACTCACCTGCAGCTATTTGTGATTGCTATCCATGCTGCAATTCAAAAGTGGACCCAAGAAACACACACCTGTGCATGTCAGTCAAACCAATCAGCAAGGGGGCGAGGGGGGGAGAGAATGAAACACAAAAATAAAACCCCTCTGATCCTTCAAACTAAACCCATTCCCCCTTTTTCAGGGAGAAGGGGGAGAACCAAATTCTGAAACTGTCCCCCAGATTCATGGGTGTTCTCTGCTGAAGAATAAATCACATCAAAAATTAATCTTGCCTGTCTCCCCTCTATAACTGAGCTGCTCTTTGGGAGACAGCTGTAACTGCAAAGAGCCAGTCTGTGAAAAAAACATTTACAAACATGGCAGTATTAGCATAGATATCTGCTATTATTTCTTTAAAATGGGACTTTCTATTGCCCCACAGAGAAGCTCAAAGAAAAATAAATCTTTCCTCCTTAAAGACCTGAAGATGAAGAACCCAAAACTCTGTGATACCTCATAATGCAGCCCAATCCTCCTCAAGAACTATTTTATGCAGAAAGAGGCTTTGATGCAAGAGGAATTAAAAGGACAGTATTAACGAGAAAAATTGGATACTATTTCATGTCATTGTCTCCAATAGCGCCATTAGCGGCACTTAAAATAATGATAATTCAGGATTATTTTAATTATGTTTCACGCTATTTCAGGGCACACTAATGAAGGGCAGGGATAAAGGAGTAGTTTGTTGTGGTGGGCACTGTCAGTACTTCCCAGCACTCCACATCTGGGACACAGAACTCAACTTCTTACCCTCACTATTAATTCCCTGTTGACACCTCTAACTCAAGGGCTGTCAGCTCCTCAAATCCTGGCCAAATTCCAACTGGATAATTAGATTGTGTCTAAAGTGCTTATTTATTCCCTGAGTTTTAATTGGATAAACACATATATTTTCTTTTTTGGACAGTCAAGAATGTTACTGAACATTTTTCAGTTCCTTCAGAGTTTACTCCCCAGTGGACTGAGGCTGCTCCAGGTCAAACCAACTCTATCATGTTCTAAATTCTATGCTGGCTAATCATCCACAGATTTCTATCGACAGAAACAGTACAACTACAAACAACAAAGGATCTCATCCTCCTTCAAAATTAGATCATAAAGCCCTCACAAATCAAATTTTCCCCCTCCATGTTTATTAATAATTTTGAAGCTGCTCTACCCTCAAACCCAGCAGCAAATTAATTCTTCCTGTACCACTTGCAAATTTCATGCAAAATCCC
Organism: Myrmophylax atrothorax; assembly: GCA_026770055.1. Lineage (NCBI taxonomy): Eukaryota > Metazoa > Chordata > Aves > Passeriformes > Thamnophilidae > Myrmophylax > Myrmophylax atrothorax. The sequence continues at coordinate 10,563,972 of JAOXXN010000252.1, forward strand.
ATTATAATGTAGCCTTCAGTTGAATAACACAGAGTGTCATATGCCAATTTGTTTTTTCAGATATCACTTCCACGCACCAGAACGATGTGTATTTTATCACCAACCACCAGCAAAACACAATTATTAATCATTTATACTCCCATATGGACACAAAGCTTGAAGAGGTGGCTGCAGACACACAGGACGGCATTCACACCCTTTTTATGGGGTGTGAAGTTGAAAGTTGCAGACAGGAACCCAAACTTCCCTTTCACCACTTCGGTGTCTGAAGGATGAGGAGTCAGAGTCCTCAGACAACTTCCTGGACTATCTAAAGAACTTCAGTCCCCAACAGACTCCTGAATTAGATGCCTGTCTTGAGATGGTGACAATGTCTCATGTTTTCTATTGGATTAATTGGAAAAAGTGTCTAAAGCTGCTAGATTTCTTCTTAGGGGTAGAAAACCCTCATTCTCCACTATTAATTTTTATGGCTTCACAATTTTTTAGGTAATCAGGCAACTAAAACACCAGTTTCTGCATATTTTCTTAACTTTCACAATTATTTCCGAATGGGAATAAAATGCTCAACTTGAATTTTCCTATTCATAACACGTTAAGTATCTCAGGAAATCAAAAATTGATCCTTTGTGCAGCCAGTTCTGTACTCATAATTAAAAAGCAGATTTTGATGTACAGTAAGCACATCAGACAGATAATTAATTGCCTTTATAGCACAGGGTACTGTGTTACAAATGTCTGTACTGAGAAAAGTGAAGATACCATTTCTGCTGAGCATTACTAAACCCATTAGAAACACAACAGAGCAGAGCATTTTTGCTGTCCCTCTCCACTCCCAAGTATCTTGCTGAGAATACATTTAGCCTGAGATAGCTAAAACCCATAAATGTTGATTCATCATCACATTCTGGATGATCTTCTTTTAACCTAATCAGCCTAAACTGGGCACAGTGCTGCTGAAAAGGGTGTGTTACTGTGGCAGAGGCATCATCATGCACATCAGGTCCTGCAGATAAAAGGGCTCTGAGGCACCTCATCCTACAGGAAATGAAGCGTCAGTCGTGATCATCAGTTTCTCATTTTAAATATTAAAACAGGCCACGGAACTTTGCCCTTTCTAACTGGGACTGAAGGGACAATTTGAAAGGTTAATTAAATGACTGACATGTAAGGGTGATGTGGTGCAGGATCTGCAGAGCAAGGTCTGTCCATGGAAATGTGTGGCTTTAAGTCTGCAGGCAGCGTCGAGAGCAGGGCCAAAAGTCACACCAATGTAAGGACATGGAGGAGAGTTGAGGCAAATCCACTAATGGGGTGCAGTCACTGTAGCACATTAAATCCCAGTAGGAGCATTCCCACAGGAGAGCACAGACACCTCCTGGGCTTTAGCTCGAGAGCTGTTTTTCTCCTGAACATCCACATCCACACTCCATTTAACGTGCTTCAACTTGTGCTGCACACCCACCACAGGAAAACTTCCTGGAACTTCTCAAAGCAAACAAGGCTGCTGGTTTTACATGACACATCTCACAACTGAAGCTTCTGTTTTCTCCACATCCAAGTTTCTCCTTACAGATTATTTGGTTGCAGACGTACTGCTGGGCACACAGCACAAGTGATGGAAAGCAGTTTGGCCCACCCATTCTGTCCTGAGAGCTCTCTGCAGCCCAGGCTCCACAAGCATTAGCTCAAGAAATGAAATAAAATATAGCAGAGCTTTTGTGTTTCACCTGACTTGGATACAGCAATGGTGAAGCAGCAGAGCTGAAAATACAAACTTTTTTCCTTCCCACTTTCCTCTGATTTTTGGCTCATTTTTTTAAAGCAAGCTGGCCAAAAAACTGAAATCCACACAGAGAAGACTGAGATTTCTTCATCCTACTCATTCAGTAGGGAAAAAGAAATCCATACATTTATTGCAAGCTTAGATTCCTACTACAATATCTTGAAGAGTTCAATAATTCTATATAAGCTTTGTATGTGAGAAATATAATCTGCCATACCGGCTACCAAGACTTTCCTCTGCTGTAACACAGGCCACAGGAGCAGTTCTTTGAAACAATAAACAAAAAATGCTCAAGGCATTAAAATACTATTTTGGAAAAGAAAAAAGAATTAAATGTTGAAAACAATCATAATTATGTTTTAAAGAGAGGGTTTGATTGCATAACCTCAGTTACCTAGGGCATACTAAATACCAAATTCATAACTCTTCCCCATCAGAGAGAAAATGGAAAAGTCTTAATAATCTAAAAAATATTACAGTATCTTTCTCTATTTGGAGTGAATCAATGATATTTATAGCCCCAGAGGTATTGAATTTCTTTTGTATCAAAGAACACCAATAATAATGTACAAGTCCATTATGAAAGTACATCTCAAGGAAGTGAGCACTGACTAAGACTAAAAAAACTGAAAAAGTCAAAACTCAGTATTTATGATCCCAAGAAAACATGTCAATCTTCTCCCACCAGATGCAACGATCAAATAATCTTGGGTGTTTGCAGCTCACCGTATAAAGCTGGGATGAAAAATGGAGACTAGTAACTATCAAGACATTGTAGTTTCACAGGAAAACTTTACCACTTGATTACACTAAAAATACTCTAAACAAATTAAAGTTACTAAAAAAATGGGTATATATATATACATATATAAAAGAAAGACAGAGAAGACAGTAGGGAGAGTTTGCACTGATTCTGGAATCTGAAGTAACTCAGTGATACAAGCATTCCCTGGAAGCAGAATGAGAAGGTATGACTGGGGAAGGGGAAAGTGCCTGGCCTGAACAATTTTTTGCCTGCAAGAAGAGCAGCTCACTCTCTGGTTGCTCCCTGACTTTATTCTCCCACCTATGAAGTGTCCTCGGGCATCATGCAGCAGTTACAGAGGGCACCGATGGGAGTCCTTAAAGTAATTAGTGCTGCTGGAACGTCAGCGGCAGATGATGCCGTGGAGGACAAGGCAGCCCTTCCCTACTGTTAACAGGACATGTTCATTTTGTGAAATCTTTCCTTTTGTGTTCTGCTTTCTACATTAACTATATAAAGCAGAGCCCTAGAGAGAAGACCTACAAAGAACTCTGCAAGCAGGGCATCACAACAGGATGGTTACCATGGCATTGGCATCCAAGGGTTTGCAACTGCAAACTACTTACCATCTTTTGTGGGACTTTTAAATACTTGCTAAGGCACTCAACCAACCCAAGGCATGGGAATTTAAGTACATCTAAAGTTAGATGCCAGTTTTTCAAAAGGAGCAAGCTAAGTCTAACTTGATCCCTGTTTTCAAGGATGAAATTATCACCTGAGCTTAAGGCTATCAAGGGTACAATGCAAATGGGCATTGGACACCGCATTGTGGGGCATGTGCCATGGAGTCCACCACAGCTGCTTCTGAGCTTGGAGACAACCAAGACAAGAGTTCTCTCAAGGGCTTTAATAAAGAATAAATATCCTGTTTAGATGAACAACAGATACTGGGCACAGTTAAACAAAGTGTTGCTTATCTTACTAATAAGAACTAAAAAAGTGTGCCCAGTGCACTCCAGGTACCCAAGGAGACAGTGTTCTTCCCCCAGAATTATCTGGGTCAAAGCAGAAAGCAAGCACATGGGATGGAAATGAACATAACAAACCAGTACTTCAGGAGCTATAAGCAGCATTGCTGGCCCTCTAGAATAATAACTGATTGTTGTGAAATTGTGGGAAGTCATTACACTGTGAAGGAAAAAAGATCCTGGATATCAGAAAGGGCTCACACTTAAGTCTATATGCAATAGGAATTCATTTTGTTTCTCTTTATACTTTGCTATTCTTAGACAGATAACGGCTTCATGAGACCTGATTTATTGTCCATATGGATCAAAATAGGAATGTGCTCTTACGTTTCAAAGCATTAAATGAGATTTACTCCACAGTAAGTTCATTCTGACTTAGCGAAGCAGGATTTGCCATGCCCGGCACTTCTGCCACAATAGAAAATCTCCTCCAAGAAATGCAGAGCTTAGTGAAAAAGTTACTATTACTGGTGTCATGATACTTAATATTGACAGCCCAGGCCAGCCAACCTAACAGTCTATGACTAGAACTGTCTGGAGGAAATAATTTAATTAAAAGAGTGGAAACAGGAAAATACAGCTGAAGAGAGGTGAGTCCTCAGTGCAGCCGAGCTGAGCATCCCAGGCTGCACCCCCATGGTCGAGGCTGCTCCTTGCCCACTGCCAAGGCAGCTGGTGGGCACAGGGCTGGTTCAGGCTGGGAGAGCTGATTTGCTTCATGACAGCAAGTTTGGATTTGTGCTGAAAATGGTGTGGATCACCCAGGGATGCTTCAGAAACTGCTGGGCAGGGCTCACACAGCATTGAGGCCTTTTCAGCTCCTCAGCCCACCAACAAGGAGGATGGGGGTGCACAAGGACTTTGGGGGGACACAGAGGGACCCAAGTGACCCAAGGGGTATTTCAGACCACATGGCATCATGCTCAGACTATAGGGTTGGGGGGAAGAAGGAGGAAGAAAGAACACCTGCCGATGGGAAGCAGTTAATGAATTCCTTACTTTGCTTTGCTCATGGGTGCAACTTTTGCTTTCTCTATTGAAATGTCTTTATCCATGAGTTGCCTCACTTTCACCTTTCCCACTCTCTCCCCCATCCCACTGCAGGCACAGGAGCAGGACTGAGCCATGGCTGGGGTGAAACCATGACAGGCTCTAACTAAAATACAGGAAACTCCATTTAAACTTAAGATAAACAAAACCATAAACACATGATCTCCCCAAGTGACTTCCTGTCTCAACTACTTCATGGTTCTGTGACCTCCAACATGTCTGCTGTTCATATATTTGAGTAGGACCAGTACAGTATTTAATAACTATATCCTTAGCTATGTATAGATTTTGAATCCAATTTAAGAGAATGATAAAACATCCTAGATTTTAATAGGTCGTCACAGTGACAGTCGGGTCAATACAATCCCTGATTCATTCCTCACATTGCTTTCTTCTGTTCTCACAAAATAAATCATGCCAAAGGAACATGTAAGTGTTTTATACCATTTAACTGCTGTATATAAAATTATTCCACAATGTTTCTATGAAATAAAGACTTTATTTTTTCCCATATTAGAAAAATCAGAGAAACTCAGGGACAGCTTATAACATGATTTTCCAAGGGCTATGTATAGATAGGTAACAACCAAACCATATTCATGAAAAACTAAAATAGCAACAATAGGAAATCCTCCACACTGTACACACCCATCATGAAGCACTTTATTAGCTTTGGCCACTCTTCCAATAATTTACTCACAATCAAAGGGAAAATTCAGATTCTTATTCTGAATGTATGTACAGTCCAGACCCTTTGTCTGCTTCGTGTCAGGTGTTATGCAGTATCTGTTTGTTACTTGTTTCATTGCTCCATAAAGTTTTGCAATACTAAATTATATGCAAACAGCTATAAAATTATGCAGTTGGAAGAAGAAACAAGCTGTGTCCATCACTTCAAAGATGTGCAGTCATGAAGAGATGTCGCTCTGTGCAAGCAGAGTTTCTGTTCCGATTTCCTCATTTTTAGATACTCTGGGATGGACCAGTATTTACTACAAGATGCTCACAAAAGCTAAACACCTCTTCATCCTGTACTGCTTTTCTGATCAAAGCTGCTTTTTCTCTAAATCCCAGGTCTGAGAATTGCATGTTTTACCTATTACAACAGGACTCGGCAACGTTTGGCTTTATCCAACTATTTTCTTAGTAATATTATTTTAAAGGGTTTATATAATAACAAATGGACTATTCAATATGTGCTTAATAATGGCTCAGGCAGCCTCTGACAAGGGGGTTATCACATCCATTCGATAACTTCCATGGGAATCCATAACATTCCCCTGAACTGTCACCAAAGAACAGGTTGCAAGGGAATGAGGTCTTCCTGAGGAACATATTATAATAGCAGCTTTTATGATACACATTAATGGAGGTCAGAGCCAAGGCTCCTGTTCTCATTTAGGAAGGGGAAACACTAGATCAGAATGATGGCAAGAGGATGGGGAGAATAATAAAGTCATTTCCCTGGTTCAGAAAACATTAGCACATTTTGCCCAGTTAAGTCTTTTTCACCATAAAAGTACTGCCTAAAGGTGCCTTTAAGTCCAGATATGCAGAGAGTCAGAACGAGGTGTGTGTCACATCCATTGCAGGAGGGGACCTTCTGCCTAAAAATTATTAGGAATAAATACCCCATTCAGAGCAGAAAATCAACTTAATGCTCATGGCACTTGTTGATTGAGAAGACATAACTCTTCAGATCAGAGTAAACAAACAGCTCCAAATGTAGAGCAAAGCCTAACTAACAGTAACTTTTAATTCCCAGCTTATATTAGGAGACTTTATATGGTAGTAAAATGCACAGTGACAGTTTAAGTTCCTTTTTGAGCTTGTAGATACAGGCAGTGACCCGTGCTTTGAGGTTCTGTTAACCACTGTTAAGTGCACACTTGTTACTCACATAGTTCTCTAAATTACTTTAAGATAAAGAAGCAAAGAAATAACCAGGCAGAATCAGACACAACTGCTTCCTATTAAGAGCTGACAGTTCCACCAGATCTCACCAACCTTAGATCAAAGGAAGTGAAAAACTGAGGAAAGGGGCATTTCAAAAATTGGGGAAAGGGGCACTCAAATTCTGGGGGAAAAAATTGGGGAAAGGGGCACTGAAAAAAATACACTTGAGACCCCCCCCAAAACACATTTGGGACCCCCACAGAGACTCCCAAACACACCTGGGACCCCTCCCCATAACCTCCCAAAACATACATGAGACCCCAAACACACACCTGGGACCTCCCCAAACACACGTGGGACATCCCCCGGGTATTCCAAACATATACATTATTAACTTCCATCTAAAGGAAGTAAGATTTGGAGGCCAAGGTGCTGGGGTTTCCTATTTAGGCAAGACAGAATGAAAGCACCCTCTGAATATTCTTGGGCTTTCATTTCTGTGCTCCACAAGAGAACACCCACTTTGCTACCTCAGCAGACACCCCAGCCAACATTCCATGTCTATGATCAAAGTTCCTCTTGGTTTTCAGTGGGGACTTGGAAGCACAACCTTTAGATGTAAAGGAGTGTTAAAGAAAAAAACCCCAAACACTGAAACCAAACCCCTCGTGTTTTGAAGACCTACAGTAACTCCAAAGCCTTGCCTAATACATGCACCAAATTCTACATCTCCAGGCTTTAGCTTATTAAATAGGGGAAAAATGTAAAAATGCATGACCTGGAAGAAAGTATCATTCTTTTCTGCTGTGTTCCCAAGTTTTTGAAGCTGGGGACTTTGTTCTTAACAAAACTACTTTGGCAGCAACTCTGTCTCCACTGGATGAAAATCTGTGTCATGGAACTACCCGACCTAGTTTGGATCTACTGTCCAGTTCTGCTCCAGAGAGAATCCTGATTAAACTTGGAGTTATTCTGCACTTCTTTTGAGGGTTGAGACATTCAAATTAGCTATTAGATCCTTAGCAAAGTCGGTCTGAATCTCTTGCAGGGCTTGTGCTAACTCAGACTAGTAGATGTTTCAAGGACTATAATTTCTAGCATTGCACAAACCAATTAACCTTTGCCAGTGGTTCACACTATAGAGAACTAAATATAATAAAACATTTTAAAAGTATTGTTTAATTCATACTCAAGAGTGGTTTCTCAGAGGTAGTTATGAACTAATAGGCACTGAATCACAGCATGTTACTACGTTGTTCTGTGTTGCTCTATAAGGTTCAAATTAGACTCTCTCAGCTCTACGAAAGTGTATCCAAACCCTGTCCCAGGTTTGATAATTCTGCTGCAGACAAAGCCAACAAATAAGCACAGAGGGCACACGGAGTTTCAAAAAATAATTTTACATCTCATAGAATTGTTCACTTCTACCCTGAGCACATGTATATATTTATAAGTATTCAAAATATTATGCATTTTTGGGTTAACAAAGCATGTGTACCTTTAATGTTTGAGGAACTGGAAAGAAAGTGGGTAGATGGATGGAAAAGATGTGCTTAACAAATACTACTCTCAATTTCTGAGTTTGGAGGCAAAGATGCCCACACAAGACATTCATGGGATTCTCTGCAAAAGAAAGAGATACCTGGTAATGCCAGATAAAATGTTTTATGGGTATGAGAGCATTGTATTAATAAAAAATGTGCAGCCTATTTAATAAACAAAAGATGAAAAGTATTAATTTGTAAAGTTTTCTTTCTGTAAACATACCTTTAGAAGACACAGAAATATCTGAAGGCTGTTCAGACAGCCAAACACGAGGCTAACAACTCCCCAAGACCAGGAGGGGCACATTTGGTACAGCTGATGGCACACATTGGGTACAGCTGATGGCACACATTGGGTACAGCTGATGGCACACATTGGGTACAGCTGATGGCACACCTCCTCCAGAAGTTCCACATTCCTGCAGAAGGCAGACTGCAGCCTCATGGACCACAGGGGTGTTTGAGCCAAGAGTTCATTAAAACAACCTCAAGTGTGTGAGAGCTCACAGATCTCACCAGCAATGTCAGCCTAGAACAGATCTGCCAAAAGATTACCCACTTTCCTTCCTTTAACAAGTAAATTGGCTAAATCACTGTGATATTTCAGTGTCTTACTAAAGGTTTATTTGAGATGTCACTTTTCTTTAACAAAAAAAGGTTTCCATAATGCTTCATCTCCGAGAAAAACCAAGAGCACGATGTGTATGGATTCGATATCGAATTGCAGAAAGCTGATTTGAATTTTAAGATCTGATAAAAATTATCTCCTGCCTGCACAGACCTACACATAGCACTATCATCAATGACATGGGCTCAGAATGCCACATGGAGAAATACCCAGGGCATAAATGGCACTTTTGGATGTGTATATTTTTCCAAATCAGCCTTGTTTTAATTGTCAGAGGGATTATCTTGCTTTAACAGTCTGTTCTGTTTGTTTCCTTGGTGCTTATCAGCTGTGAAGTCAAATTCCAATAATCAAGTCTATTCAGCTTCCCAGCTCCTCTTCAAGCTCTTCCCTCCCTTGGAAAAAGAACTGAGGGGAAAAATAAAAAGCTTCCAGCTGACCATCCAGGGGTATCTAATCTAACAGGAAAAGGTGAATCCTACATGACATGCATTTTGTGGTTGGGTTGATGGGAAGCCTGAGGGTGCTAAAAAGGCAGACCAACATCCCTAACAAACCTATAAAGTGAAAAAAGCAACATCTGCCCATGGAAAGACAGGAAAAGCAGGGCCTAATACAGACTGACACATCATAACTAGTGTTTATGTATATTGCCAAAACCATTGCCCTCTGAAATTTCTAAGCAAATTTCAGATTTTTTCTCTTGATCGGTCCAGCATTCTGCTCTTGTCCAAATGCCCTGTCAAAAGGCATTACCATGACTTAAAACCTCTGAGTTCAGAGGAATGCTAGAGGAACTTAAGCAACATCTATGAAACATGGCACCTCGCATCTTAATTCTAAAACAGTTTTCACTTTCATGATATGAGGCACTGTGTTCTATGCCCTCAAAATTTACACCACCTCCCAGGGCTGAAATAAGAAAGCATGTTGAATAATTCCTCTCTTATCACTTACTACTGAAGTGTAAAGTAAATCTGCTGCTGTTCAATAAAATTCCTCCTTGAAATCACAAGTCTCTCAGTTACTCTTTCTGTCTCAGTAGCATTGAGTATTCCAGGTCACTGCACAGGTTAAGTGAACAACCTCACAAATGCAGAAATAACACAAACTGAGATTGTTCCAATTTCCCCACTGTAGCAGTTTGAAAAAAGAAAATAATCAGATCTACCATCTCCTTCCAGATCTGCACCCCGTGCCTCTTATTTATTTAAGATTTTCCTTCTTATGGCCTCCTTAATCTGACTGGCTCTCCCTCGAGCTTTCATTTTGTTCTCATCCACAGCATCCCTGCTCTCTCCGAGCATTCCTGTTGGGAAGTGCCTTCTCCTCCCAGGGCCAGTCTGATCTCATCAGTGGTTGGTTAAAGCTTTCTCTGATAAGGGATTTGCCGAGTTCTGACACTCAGTATTTTGACACATGGGGTTGTTTCTCCCCACCACACACACTTTTTTCCCCTCTGTACTCTGAGTAGTTCATTAACCCCACATAACTGCCAATTAAGAGATTTTCTCCTCGAGAAGGAACATTCTCTCTATGAAACCCATTTAATTACAGAAAAATGCATAGCTTAAATATAACAACCTCCTCTCCTGTTAATTCAGCTGTGGTGAATTTTGCATGCTCTATTTTATCCTCTGGTTATGACATAAAAGAATGCTGAAAAATACTTCTCTTTCTTTTCCTTTTTTTTGTGCTTTTAAAAAAATACTTAAAAGTTCTGGCAAGTTGGGTACATCTTGATGGATTCACTCCTTTGGGGATTATTCCCACAGAGATCAGAAAGCACAACTTTGGGAACCGCCAAAAGGGTGCATTCTAAGAGCATCTGTGGGTCCCACGACTTTACCAGCTGAACACTCACAGGTACTTCAAGTTTTTTTCCTAGACACATTCTTGTAGAAAGAAAAGTAATTTTCCATTTCCAGGATGACTGTGAGCAGAGGCTGTTTGTCCAGGCTGACTCAGGACATACATGAACAGGCTCAGGATCTAAACCTGGCTCATTCCTCTCCTTGGTACCGAGTTCCCAAACTCCTGAAGAGACAGGCCCACAGTCCCAAAGAGACTTTCCCTGCAGATAGCAGGTCTTCAAGGGACCAAGCAGGAGACAGGCAGGAAGAAAAGACACACTTAGCAAAGAGGGTGCAAAAATATTATTATGTTTTAGACAACTTCACCTACTTGGCATGATTTGAGCAGATGCAAGGGCAGAAAAGTGGGGACATGGTTAGCAAAGCAAAGCTAGTTTGGTCATAAGAGCATTTTTACAACACTAAAAAGCCACTGCCTTCTCAAGTGTGCTTTCCAAACCTGATTCTCAGCTGGTATAAATTGCTAATGTTGCTCTGATGCAGTTCTTTTTATGTGTGCTCTGCTCTCTGCAGTGTTCTCAGCACAAGGCACAGCGACCCTGGGCTTTGCTGCACAAAAAGTGAGCTTCCCATCGATGATCTAAGATAAGCAGAGTCATTAAAACTCATATTTAGAGTTATGAACTCTGGAAAGAAACGCATGCAGATCAACAGGTATCAAAAATACGGCCTCTAATGAAAAAAAAGGCAAGACCATTCAAATGCAGCAGCGTTCATTCCTGCACCTTTTGCTTGAGTGGAGAAACACAAGGGACAGCCAACAGAAAGCATGAAAGGATCAGGTGCAATAACCTTCCCGTTAGGAACTGCATGGAAAACACCCCCTCCCAGCTATTCCACTGGCTGTTCCTTCCCACAAAGCTTTCAGTACCATCTCCCGTGCTTGGGCAGCGTGACCCCACTCGGAGCCGAAGCAAAGGAGCCTCGCACACCTGCCCAGCGTGTTCCCTGCCAGGCAGAGCCCGGAGTGGCCGCCGAGCCGCAGCTCCCACCGAGCGGTGCCGCACACAAAGCGCCGGGGGGCCACATTATGTAGCATCACTCCCGGAGCCAGCGCAGCCCCGCGGGATGATTGGAATCAAAAGGTTCCCACGGAGACAGCTCCCCATGGCTTACACCTTGTTGGGGACAAAGGAAATGAGGTGGAGATGGTGTTCACCCCTGGGAAGATGTGAGAAAAGGCTCAGCTGAACACGGAAAAAAGGGAATGGTGGCAATGGCTAATTGTTTGGTGCAGAATTCATCCTGGTTACCAGCACATAAACTCTGCCTTAGGGAAATTCATTCAGGGCATTTCCCCCTTCAGAGCCTGCAGTGGGATAACCAAGATAGGAACTGACCCCATATGCAATCTGAAGGATGGTATCCTGCATTAAAATATGTTATTCATACAATGCCTTCCCATTCATTTTACTGGCAACTGAAGTGATACATTCCATATTTTTTGAAATCCCATTGTAGCTCAAATAAATGTGCATATAAGCAACAATTCTCTCTGTATATTACAAGTTTCACTATTTGAAGCTTCTACAAAATTAGAGATGCATATAAAAAAGTTCCTATTCTTACAACCCAATTAAAAAGAAACACATTTTCAATTACATTATCTCTCTTCTGCGGCCCCAGTCACTAAAATGTGCAGCAAAAGCAACTGGATTTACAGCCCTGGACTACCTGGGGAAAGGCAGGGATGTACAAATGCAAGCATCAAATGACTTCAAAACTGTTAATTCATACTGTTAATTTACCTGTTCAGGTTAATGTGATCAGTCAGTGCATAAAGCTGAACATCTGTGTAAATCCTTACTTGGTCAGGTCTCGGTCAACAGTTGCAAAAGTATCTGCCATAATTAACGTCAAGAAATCTCGAAAGGACAGGATTATGCACAGCACTTTCTTCAGGCTGTAAAAGACCAACTTCACAAAGAAAAACCCATGCCTGGGTATTTCCAAATGAGCTGCATCTCAGTCACCTGGCACACATTACCAAGGTGAGCCCATTTCCCCATGATCAGTAGCACTGATGGCACACAAGTCACCTGATCTAAGAAGGAACTCTCTGAGGGCCAGAGATTAAGTTCTATTTGCCTTAGGTCAGGAGACTTCCCCCTAATCCCCAGTGACCACTTGTGTACATCACACAACCTTTGCACAACTCAGCAAAACTGGCAGCCAGAGGAGAACACTTCAGTGCTAGAATTCCAAAGGGGTTGTGATTTGGAAGGAGATGTTTTAGCTCAGATTAAGGAAGCTTCTCCCTCATTTGCATCTGCCTGGAGCCTGACTGGGAGACCCTGGGGCATTACATGGGCATCCAGGAATGGCACCAAAACAGGAATCCATCATTCCACCCTCTTTTATACCCAAGGGTCCTTATCAGAGCAAAGCACGAGATGAGTTTTAGTGGGAGGTCAGGTCTCCAAGTGAGCTCCTTGGATTGCCAGCCAAGACAGAATCTCGCCCTAAATGTATAAGATACAAATCACTAATATTTCCTCATGTTACAGAGACATATTAATTGCATTGCATTTTTTAATATACTCAGCTTGGGTCTTAGCTAAGTTGACTGTATTTCTTGATTTCTTTGTGGCATTTAGTCATTTATTATAAATTGACATGGTTATTTCTCAAAGTTTCATTTGCATATCTTCATTTCCCTGCTTAATGTAGGCTCAAAATCTGATGGACATTGGCAGATATACAGACATTTCCATATACAGAAGACAAAGCTGAACATCCAGTGCAGATGTCAGTGTTCTAACACAAGAACCAGCATCCCAGCAGCAAAACAAAACAAAAACAACTGTCAGAAGAAAATCACCATATTAAAATTTGTACCAGCACTGCCCAGAGAACATTCAACACTTGCAGGTATATTGGTATTAGACAATTCAGAACATGCATTATGACAGAAATCTTCCCTTTTTGTATGCAAGTGTTTCAACCAAAAAAAAATGCATCTGTATGCAAGAAGTGGATGTCAATTCTGATGCATATGCTTTGTAAGAACATAAAATGAAAATGCACTGTGCTTGCTCTGCCCTGCAACACCTGTTAACACTCCCATCTCAGCAGTTATGAAAATCAAGCCCAGAGAAATAACCAATGATTTCCAAGCCTTCCCTTGAATAGAAAATAGCATTTCCTTACTTTTACACTGCAGTATTTGGATGTTTTTCTTGAAAAGAATAACGATCCTACCAATGAAGAGCCCTTGTAACAACTGATTTCTACAGCTCAGAAAGTACTGCAAATTCAAGCTGGCATTTAAACATCAGCAGAAGCTGCTCACAGCCATACATGTTATCCCTCTAAGAGCACTATTCTTTCAATATTTTTCATCTGTGTGCAAAGATATGAAAAGAAACAAGACTCTACTTGAAGACATAATGATGATCAACACCAATGCTCACAGTGCATCAATGTACAGTATCCACTTGGTCATGTGTTAATTGCTATTCCATCATTTCAGGCACTGCTCAAATCAAGTCACACACCTCCTCCCCCCCTTTTTTTTCCTGTTGAATCAGGGCTAAAGCCCCCAGCAGGGATGTTTCATGGGTCTCTGTTAACCACCTCTGCTGCACCTTCAGACACTGAGCTAAAGATGTTTCAACACAGCCCATACTCCAACGATGGGGTTTTTCTGGCTCACTTTGACTTTACAACCACAAACCACTCAATGTTCATGTTTAAGAAAAGCAACCCGAATATTCCTTTGTAGTTTTCCCTGGAATGCCACAGAGAGAGCAACCACGCCAGGCCACATTAAGTTCTCTATTCATCCTGTTTGTTCTCTCCTACATTTGTTTGTATAAGGTCAAAAGATGATACTCTCCCACACGATGCTGCACAGAGATCCCAATGGGCAATGCTGGGCCAAAGTCAAACTGAACTGGGAACTTCAACACAGGCTACAGCTTGACCACATGAGCTGACCAGTAGGCACTGGCAAGTTCAGGTGCTTCAGCTCAAGAACTGGAGTTAACACCTGTATTTGTAAGGATATGTGTGCCACCTCTTGCACACAGGCCCAGAAGAGTCATCACTGGCTGCCTCTCATGCTCGAAGCAGCATTCCTGAGAAATCCCACCCACAAACAGGGGCAAAGGGAAGTGTTTTGCATTAGGAAAAAAATAACAAAAAAGCCTGCATTTAGGGTTTAACAAATACAACTCACACTGCCTAGGTCTGGGAAAACAAAGCTTAGGCCAAGCAATTTAAAAGCAAACAATATGGGACAGAACAGTTGTTACCCCAAGAGCTGCTCATGTTCTGCAGCTCAGTTAATGTAATGGGGGAAGAGAAAGGGAGCATAAAATGGTCCCTGTCAGAGTGCAGCTTGTCCTGTACCACGAGGTCCAAGTGAAAACTTATGTAATAAGATATTAGAAGCTTTAATTAGTTCCTTTTCCTCCAGTTCAATGGCATCTACCTGTAGCCATCCAATATAACCTGTAGTAAATCCATCCTTCCCTCTTCCCAGCACAGCTCTGCTCCTGTGCTGCAGTTTCCAGGAGCTCCAGCACTGCCAGCATTAAGGCCCTTCACGATTCCAGTGTGTGAGCCATGAACACTACACTGTAATAAAGCAATCCATCAGCACCCACAGCTCCCACCCCAACTCTTCCAGGCCTCTTAATAAGCCCTCAGTGACAACCACTCCATGTGTCACATTCACAGCAAAAAGCAAATTACCAGGGATCAGAACGTTTCTATTTGAACTCAGTGATTCCTGGGAAAAGTCATCATCTCCTCTCCCCTGCACTTAACTTTAAGTAAACTAAAAGGAGTCTGAAGGTTTGTGTTTCCCAATGATTTTATCATATGAATCATGGGCCAGGAAGCTGTTTCAGATGCTCCAATGTTCTTATACAAACTATTCCTGTATAACAATATCTTCCTCCTGTGGCTTGTTTGTTGTTGGGCTTATTATTTTCATTTTCATTTTGTAGTTCATTCTCAGGACGTGCATATTCTCTTTGAATAATAACTTCAAAAATGAAAGTCTGCTGTTCGCAGCAGCAATCACAGCACATTCCATTAAAATGGAGCTTTTAACAATATCTGTGATTAAATCAATTTGGTTTGCCCTTTCTAAAATACTCTGGAACTCTCAGAAAATGTACTGCATTCATTTATTTCCAAACCAACGTAGCAAATAGGAATGAAAATAAAATGACATTATATATTTGGGAGATCAGACATGAAAAAAGCATATGCAATTAACTGTACCTAGCTGGACAGTAAATGGCAAGTAACTCCAGGCTGCACTTGCAAATAGAACTCTTGATTTCCTATTTTGTGTTGAAAAACAAACAACATTGCTGCTGCACCACAACCCAGGACTGCCTATTGAAATAGCTCCTAGGGAAAGAATTAAAAAAGCAAGTATTTAATCCACCCAGGAAAAGACAAAATATTTTGAACTATGGTTAACAGTAGCAACAGGTTGGTTTCTAAGTCTTAGAAGTGAACTCTGCAGCTCAGAAGCCACTGATAACTAATGGCAGACAAGCAAGATGAGCAGGTGAAGAGAGTGAGAAACATCTCAGATTTCATGACTGCTTGAGATTGTTACATATAATAGAGCAATAACATTTATCTGCTCACAAAAGTCATTCACAAAGGAGGGATGACTAACACATGCCCAGCTACTCTGAACAGTGTTCCTCACCCTGATGGAGTGGGATCAGACAGACAGCAATGGCATCTCGTAAGACAGGCAAAAAAATCCTGCCACCTCAACTGCCAAGAGGCAATACAGTAGATCTTTGCTACAAACCAAATGAATTTGAGTCTTCAGACATTTTTATTTTAATAACTTCACTAGCAGTCTCTTCTTTTGAAATTAATATATCTACCTTA
This sequence comes from Myrmophylax atrothorax, assembly GCA_026770055.1. Classification (NCBI taxonomy): domain Eukaryota; kingdom Metazoa; phylum Chordata; class Aves; order Passeriformes; family Thamnophilidae; genus Myrmophylax; species Myrmophylax atrothorax. Next base: position 10,580,391 of record JAOXXN010000252.1, read on the forward strand.
GTGGTTTTCAGCTCTCCTTGTAAAACAATGACAGCTAATAGGAAAGCACTGTCATGTATCCTGACTAAAGGTAACATACGTGACAGCTGTGTGATCATCAGTGGGAAAGTATTTCCTAAAGAAAAAAAGAACAATTAAAATGAGCCTGCAGTCCTAGCTTTGGATTTTAAATGTTTAAATGTTTTAATTTGAAAGAACAATGGCTCCTTGAGAAGCTCCTTCACAACCAGCTCTGACAGCCTGTCATCTCTTAACCAGCCTTAAGGAGCAGTTGTGCAAGTCTGAGCACCAAACAGCAGATTATTCCTGATGATCCCTAAAACCGCAGCAATGCTTCCAAGAGAGTACCAGAGATGAACGAGGCTTTGCAACCTCTTGAAGCATTTATTCCAATAACGAAGCCTCTTTGGAAATGAGCTAATGAGAGAAACACAGTGAGCCTGGATTTAGTTTAACTCTCTTTTCCATATGCAGTGACTGTGTGGCACTGCACAGCAAAGATGCATCCTGCCCCCTCCGAGTGGACTAACACAGCCTCTTCCACTGCTGATGGGCTCCCTTTTCCATCAGACAGCTCATCCCAGAGCACACACAGACTCCCAGGCAATGGGATGGCACAGGGATATACCTGCATTCACCAGCTGCACATCAATGGCAAAAGACCTGCAGCTACAGCCAGACAAGAGTTTGTCACTGAAACACAAGGCTTCACTCAAGAAGCATCAAAAGCTTCTAAAAGTTTCATTTTTTCCATAAAAAGCTGACTACTTCTTCCTGTGGAAGATAAACAATCTGATTTATCTAGGTTAATAAAATAGTTTAAAACAAAGAACTTTCTTTTTGCCTAAACAGCTCCAGGACAAAGGAAAAAGGGTTCCTTTGCTAGTGAGCTGCTTCAAACACTCTGCAGCTTTCCTGTGCCGCCTCCTCTTCTCCCTCTGAAGAGGATCATCCTCCCACTGAAGTTGGTGGCTTCACACAGGCAGGAATAGGCTTCACATTAAGGGATTCTACATTTTCCCTTTCTCTTTTGAGACAGACATATAATTAAACAGTAGTACAATGCTAATTACTTGCATTAAAGGAGAAACTCCGAGTCCCCAGCACAAAACACAAATGTCTCCATGTCCAAATTACAATGCACAAGTCAACACTCACAGGATCAGACCCACCCTCTGACAGACCACACTGCCCCATGAGAAAGACTGAATAAATAGCTTGAAAGATAGATATGTTGAGTGCATTTCAGTGACATCAGTGTCACAGGAAGAGTTGTTTCCAGATCCTGCTTCCCCTGCTTCTCCATTGCATCCTTTCATGATAAAGCAAAAGGAAACAGAACAACAGAGGGTTTTAATATCACAGATATTCATTAGAGAAAGGTCAAGCACTCAAAGATTGAACCTTGTCAGCCAGCACGGCAATGCATCACCTGGCTGAAATAAAATAAAATGTTCTACCACTGCTGAACTGTCTTTAACCACACAGCTAAAAGGGATTCTTCTTTTTAATTTTATTTTAGATTATGTGATTTCTTACAGAAAACACTGCTGTAAATATTTCCTTTAAATAAATACTTTTGGTCTTGATGGACTTACTAGTGGCTAAAAATAAATCCATCACAGCAAAGTAAGAAGGGGAAATACCAATCAAAGTATTTTGCTGTGATTTGGGATTTTGGCTTCCTTTAGCTTAATTTTTCCTAGTGTCTGAATTATTTATTTCTTTTCCCCTTCAGGGCATACACATCACATTTCAAAAAGAGTAAGAATTGCAGTATCTGTTTTGTTTGGTTGTTTCCTATTCAACTAAAGGAGATCCAGCCTTGGCCAGCCTGAAGCAGCAGACAGAGCTGTCAGCCTTGGGGGAGAGGAGGTGCATCCAAAACCAGGAACACACTCCCTTGCAGTTTGTTGCATCCTTGAGGTTTCTTCCCAGAGATCTGGGCTGTCCATCCTGGAAGGGGCCTCAGCCTCACACACTGCCCGAGCACCTGAGCACACTTGGCTGTGCATCAACAGCACCACCAGCTCGACTCAGGGTTAAGATTTCACCCTGAAGACCTTCGTAAAAACCGATTCCTCTGGTTTCCCATATCTATTGATCCATTCACGGACCAGGATTTGCCTTTGGTTACTGCAGAGGATGGTTCACTCCAATAAACATTCTCCAGATGTTACTGAAATACAGATACCCAGATCTGCAATAAACTTTGCACTGACGGTGATAAACCATAATCACAAGCCAGCATCAATGGAAAGCCAAGTTACTCTTACTCCAAACGTGCCACTTTGCAACTTTTCAAGTGTTCAGTAAGATATAAAAATCTCCCAAAGAGTGCTCTGCACACAGAATGTTTTCCTTCTGCCATAAAATGCATCTTATTGATTTATAATGTACTTTCTGGGAGAACAAAGCCTAGTCTATAAAACTAAAATTTAGGAGAAAGCATGACTATTGTAAAGGAAACTCCATACCATTAGTAAGGGGGATACATATTCTTATAAATCCTGATGGACAGATTGTCTTCTACTGTTGTTTGCTTCACATAAATACAAAATAAAAGACAAAAAAATGCAACTATGAATGCAAAAAATGCAATAAAAAATTTAAGCAAAGCTTGCTATTTACTAAATTTAAAGGTGCCAAAGTGCATTAATTAAAAGTGCTGAAGAATAGAATCTCAGCCTTAAATAGGCATTTGAGGAAACTTCTTGAAACTGAATTTTTTTAATAATTTACCAACTTTTCACAGGACTATAATCAAGACTTGAGCATGTTCAGAGCAATAGTGCTGCTGGTTTTCTTCTCTTCTATTGCAATAAATTTTTGTTTACAAAGTGTTTTATCGAGCTAAAGTGCAAGGAGCCACTCACAGATGGATATGGGGAAAATGGTTTTGATTCTTTTTATTCCATCAAAACAATGTTTATGTTTGTGCAAAGGAACAAAAAAATCATCACCACCCTGGGAATAGATCTGTGTGGATGTTGTTCAAGCCTGCACTGTAACTGCATTTGTTCTCATGATAACAGGAAAAAAATCTGTTGTGTGTTTAGCACATCCCTACACCAGAAAGGGCTTTTATTGTTAAACATCCCAGAGAAATGCCCCAGAGAGTTTGCAGATAAAATGGCTCTGTTATTCTTTGCTTTAGAAAGTTTACTTTTACAACTGTTGTGCAAAGGACCAGCAAAATAATAACAAGTGCGAGAAAGTCATGTAAGTCTTGCCCTGTTAAATTTAAGGATATCAGATGGAAATCTCCCAATGACGGCTTCTTGGGTAGGAAGTTTTTAGCTGACACACTACAAGATGTGAAAGCTGAAACTCCTGAACTTGCAGAGATCTCAGTGTACACAGCCCTGACTGGGAGTACTGTTAATTACTATTAATTTAGGTTATATACCCTAGAAGATGCATGAGAATTGCAGCAAAGCTGCTGTTCCAGTTCCCTCTGCTCCCCCTCACAGGCTGTGCAGCCTCTGCTTTGCAGAGTGACACCATGCAAAATTCCATAGGAATTTTTTTGGTTTAAAAGGTTACCATTCAAAAGCACATCAATAGGTCAGATTAAGAATGCAAAGAACATTACCTTGTACTTGCTGGAGCAATAGTTTTGCTAAATAAATATCATTGGAAAACGCTGCCAAAATTGGAAGCCTCTGAGTCTGGGAGGTACAGGGAAAGCTGGTTCATCTGCATCCTCTAACAGGAGAGAAATTAATGGAATGCCCCACTGGAAACACGAGTCCGCTACCAAATGAATTCCAAGCAATGCTTTCGGAGGTGGGTTGTTATTTTATTCATTTAAAACACACATTTGCACAGTTAAATTTCCCTCAAACAGCATAAATTTCATAGTTGATAACATCTGTAATTAGACTTTGAAATTCACACTGCTATTAGCTGTCCTACATGGCACAAGTTTTGCCTGAAAACAGCATCTAAGCTGTTTTCCTTTTCTCAAACTAAGGAGTTTGAAAGCCTGTTAGATAAGACGAATTTTTCTTGAAGAATAAAACTAAATTGAGTTTATTTGAAAGATCAAACTGTAAGGACAAGATTGAAATAAATGTTTGGTTGCAACAAACGACCTGCTCTATAAATCAAGCTCAGAGAGGGTATAAACAAAGAACATGCACCAAAAGAAAAGCAGACATTAATGCCACAGCGTCAACCTAAGAAATGAAAACCGCAAGAAGGACCTACATGATTGAAAGCAAAGTGGCTGCAAGACAGCAGAGAAAGCATCAGCTCAAACACAGGCTTCCTTAGTCAAAATTCAGATCACAGGGCACTGCAAGTGAGGGATATCCTCACTGCAAGTTCAGGTGTGCAACACCATAGCACCAATATTGCTGTATTTATCACAGAGCAATTTGAATTCATGTGCCAAGAGAATGGGGGCATCCTTGTCTTAGATGTTCTCCAAGAGCTGCATAAATCAGCATGAACTGCACCCCTCCCTCCACGAGCTGGAAACCTGAACTCTCCATCCAAGAGATGTGGTGATGCTGGTACTTCAGGGCAGACAGTGCAAAAGAGATGCAGGGCTATTTGGTTTTTGTCCAGGACTTGTCTTACTGCCAGCCACAACAAGTTTTGCTGCTTTCCCAGCACAGTTTGCTGTCTGCTTCTCACTTCTAATGACTCCTTTTGGCCAGCTCTTCCATAGATCCTGACACTCAGTTAACACTCTGCTTGCTGAGCAAACTTCCCAGGATCTTTTACAGCCCATTGCACTGTGCTTCAAGATGGAAGAGAAACAAATGTAGACCCTAAATCTTAGTTGCAAATATTTGTCTTACAGTCCAAATGAGTTTTCACTGCCAGTTTTTCCATATGCAAATAGCTTGTTGATCCAGGGATATTGCATTTAGAAGCATTATCTACTTTACTCCGTATGGGTGGACAACACGTGCCTGTCCAGGAGTTGATTCCAACAGCTGGTACTACACACACAACAATAGAAGCAGTAAATTATTCACAGGGTCTTTTTCCATGTAGTGAAGTGCTCAACAGAACAAGTACTCCATTTGAATAATTAAAAAAACCCCTCTTTTCCTCTCTGCCCTGCAAGGCTGGATCCCAGGTTCTTAGCTTGGACCCCCATTTCTCCTCCATATGGTATGTTCAATTACCATTTCATTTTCGAGTGCTAACAGTGGCCCATAACTTCAAGTGCTGCTATTGAGAGTCAGTGCCTTTTCCCTGATTAATTACTATGGAGAGATGATACCTCTGGGAATCAAATACATGGTGTGCTTAACTCCAGAATAGACAGTTCTTGTCAATAACCTATCCAAGCAGCTTAAAACTTCAATAGCCTGGTTTCTTATATACTGTAAGTGGTGCTGAATATTCAGTTTTATTTCTGTTTCCCTGCCAGTACGAAATAAAGAACACACTTTTAGCTAAATGAGAACTGAAGTGCATGGGAAGAGTGCTATAAATTATACGCAGGCCACCAAATAAAATTCAATTTTCAGGTAATGTGAAGGTGTAATGCGTCTGGAGAAGCTGTTTTGCATATCACACAAGACAGCAGGCAATAAGGAGCAGGGAATGACTAAAACCTGATCTGTCACATGCAACTCTTTGATTGTTCCCCCTACTTTACCTACTCTAATCGCACTGTTGCAGTGTTGATTCAGAACACGGCGGCCCATGAAAAATGTCACCGTTCTGTCGATGTTGCGGATCCGCTGGCAATTTCAGCAAGCACTGGATGCACATAAAGGGTGATAAGGCACTATATCCTGCCATGCTCAGCAGGTTTTCCATTTCCTCCTGCAATTACACATCAAACTGTTTTAGCTTCACAAGCTTCAGCACTATAAATGGCCTCAAGGCAGGAGTCTGCTTCGCACACTGATGAGTCTATCTTCAAAGCAGAGTGCAAACTCAGGTTTTGGGGAGAGATTTTTTTTTTTTTAAATACCCTTTTTCCAGAGCTTTTAAGAGTTTACTTAGAGATTATACCTACCATTATCTCCATGTACTCCAATTAACAGGCAGTTTTATATCAACATTAACTGGAGCTGCCTCTAAGACGAGATGAAAGCTGTGCATACACAAGAGCAAGTCACTGTCTGCACATGAAGCCTCTTCACAGAACTACGTCTTTACATCCTGGACTCTTTCCTTTGCCCTCCCTTTTGCTTTTTTCCTACAGGTACCTGGAATTCCAAACTGATAACAGAAGAATCTGGTTTTCAGATGCTCAAAACCTGGTCTCACACTGGCAGCAATGCTGCCAGAACTGCCTCTTTCTCTTGTTGCTCCATTTAAAGCAATTCATGCATTCTGGTATAAATACTTCAAACAGTTTAATTTCACAGGTGTAACACCCTTTCCCCACCTTCTGCATGTCTTTGCTTCATTTGCAAATGAGGGGAGGCAGCTCCTGAGCTACTCTGAAAAGTCAGAACACCCTTAGGGACAGGATCCTGCAGACCCTTTTCTGTCCTCATCAGTCTCATCTCGGGAGATACCAACATAGGTAGGACTAATGAGATTACTCTGCCACTGCCAAAAAGCAAGCCCTCCTCTGATTCCATGCCTTCTCCTGAAGTGTGCTAACACTTTGAGTCCATATGTGAAGCTCCTGTCTTCCTGAGAGATTCCCTGAGAGCCTTACAACATCACTGGCAGTATCTGAATTTCTAATACACAAACTGAAGGCTGGGACTGATGCTCAGAGGAAACAAGGCAAAGGTAAAGTTACTGCTCTCAGTATTCCAGCACTGTGATTTGCTCAAATGCAAGTATCTAACCACATAAAACCACAATGAATCCTGGGGTGAGCCAAACACAGCTGCAGTGGCACCTCTGGACCCAAAGCAGAGGGCAAAACCCATCCAAAAAATCACAGCTTTCACCTCATGCTTCCCATGAAAAGTGAGGTGAGATATTACAGAAGTCATAATGCCCAGCAACTCATGGATGGCCATGGCCAAAACCTCCACCCACTTCTGAGCTCCAGAGTCCCCAGAGGCCTCCTCCAATCTCAAAGGCACAAAAGCTCCTCCCCATGCCTATGGTCCCTCACACAGGTTCCCAAAAGAAGGGAAAAACGCACAGAACTCCCGTGCGTGTTGGCAACTGCAGGACACACCTGTGGCTTCTCCCACAGCCCATCCCCCAAGATACCATTAACGAGATGTTAGGACTGAAAGAAGGAGCCACCATTCCCAGAGTTCTCCATCCCTACCCATCCCTCAGACACAGCAAGGATCTGAGCTGCCTGAATTACACCCTTTGCTCAATGACAGCAACAGCAATGAGACACAAATGCTGGGCCTGGCCTGAAATAATAGATGGTTTGTGTGCCCTCCACCTCTGAGAAACAGCATGACAAAAGGACTGTCAGGGAAGACGTGAAGCAGCAGCATTTAGCCACGGAAAATGGATAGGAACAAACAGTTCCTTGCGTGCTCTAACTGACAGCTTGTTCCTCTGCCTCTCCAATGACCCTATCCATGAAGAACATGGACCTTTTATAATATGCCTCAGGGTGTGTTATCATTCATTCCCAACCTCTGAAAAGCTCAGCTGTCACTGCTGCCTAAAATGGGCTCTAGGTTCTTTTAAATAAATAAATAAAAGACAAAATATTCTAAACTAATTATGTTTAGCATACACCTGATTTCCTTATTAAATCAATTATCAAAGCATATGCAAGTGTGTCAGCCCTTCCAACCAGGACTGCACTGTATCCTCTTGTGAAACATGTTTTAACTTCCTGAGCAACACAGACTTTCCAGGAGGGAGTCAACAGCTTCAGGCAACACATTCAAAGCCCCAGAATCATTACTCAGATGATCCAACTCAGGACTCCAAGCTGTCCACATTTATGCACAGTGAGCACATCACACACACCCAGGGCTCAAAACCATGGGCAATGCCAAGCAAACCCATCCCACCCACAGGACATGGAGAGTTGAGAGCAAAGAGGGTGCTCAATGCCTTAATAAAACTTAATAAGGCTTTGAATTTTAGCATGTTGGTAAGTAAAACACAAGACCAGAGAAGCAACTCAGTAATGTGCCCAAATGGGAGAGGAACTGCTGGCATAGCAGGGAATTCAAGTAAACACAGGGGTGATTTATCTACCTATTTGATGGTGATCTACACCTTGGCAAGAGCTGCATCCACCCTGAATGTTTATCATCATTGCCACCTGCATCTTTGACTCTACCTTTGCCAGGCCATGACAAGATATTTGCCAATCCTTGTATTCACTGCAAATTCAGACATGTTTGGCACTGCCTGCTGCACTAACTTAACCACCTGCTGTTTGTAATAAAATTACTATTTCCTTATTTCTTGGCTTCTTGTCTTAGGTGGCATTGCTACAACACTTGCTGTAATTCCCAAATGCCACTCCAGACTGAAATCTCATCAGGGATAGGAAAAATCTCTTCAAAATTCCCCAAATAACCAAGTTTTAAGTATGGCTGAGCAGGTTCTTTTGGGGATTTGTTGTTGTTGTTTTTAAATCTGAAGATATTTGCTGTTCCTTCCATTGAGAACCACAAAGAAGAGAAAGCAAAATGGGTGAAATGATGTGCCAAGGCAGGTCCAGCTGGAGGACACCAAAGTGAAATTAAAGACCATGCTGCTACCAATAAAAGGACTAAGTGCAGCAAATTTCCTATATAATAACAGCTGTTTCTGGAAAAAAAAAATCAATTTGCAAAGAAACAAATCAGGAGGCACTGATGAAATACTGGTTTAAAAAAAGCCTCATGAAGTGTTGCTTAACATTGACTTCTCTAACCAGGGCTGAAACCAAAGCCAATCCAATCAGAACCACACCACCCCAAAAGTGTCTTTGGAATGTGAGGCAGGTCCAACCTTGCAGAGGAGACCTCAGTGCTGTTTACGGCACGTCCTCTCTCAGGAAGCTTTGCTGATTAAAGACAAAGATTAAGCCCTGAAAGTCTCCTCATGAACAGGAGCCCAAACAAGCTGTGGTCAGAATTTAAGTGGCCTGTGCTAAATTTAGATGATATCATCTGTGAATAACCCTGCTCTGCCACAGTTAATAGTGTGGTTGAGAGGAGCACATATCTCAGCTGCTGCTACAAGTTCTTTTAGCTGTGGATGCTGGTCAAGTTGGTATCAATCAGCATAAAGCACAAGAACATCCTTCCATCTCCAGCTTCTCAGAAGAGCTGTATTTCAAAGGTACTTTAATGGACTATTAAATACAGAGGAAAACTTACCCATGATCACTCACTTAACCAAGAAATGAGGAGCATTTTCAAGCCAATCACTTCCCACATCCGCAGCAGTAAGTGATTTCAGCGAGGATCTTTGCTCACGTTACTCTAATGTGAGCTTTCCACAATCCATCCGCAGTATATCTTGCCTGAACAATTATGTCAAGTATATGGAAACAAAGCTGGAAGGAGGGAGGGAGGGAGGAATAGACTGCACAACACAGTGGCTGAGCGGGATGTAGAGTTATGGAAACAGCCCCTATGAAACTGCAGAGACTAACTACTAAATGTTCTGCAAAAGAGAATTATGTCTCTCAGATATATTAGAATTATTTGAAATTCAAGTATGTTTACGGAATAGTTCAGCTCCCTCAAAGCATAAATTGCAAGAGATGATGTTCAAGTCACTTCTGTTACCTTGACACTGTTGACAAACACACCACAGAACGATTTTATCACTGTATCAACTCATCATGACCATCAGCTCACCACTGCTGGTAGTGAAAAGCACGTTATAAAATGCCCTGTGTGAAATCTAAAATTTGATATACCTCCTATCTGATGGCTATCATGTATTAAACTCACCTCTTAACTACAGTTAAAGCCAAGTGAGTACCCAAGCAGCCTTGGATACCTGCACTGAGAACAGCTGAGCACATGGAGCTCAGAGAAGCTAAACAACCCCACTATTTAGAGCAGCTAAGTTCACACAGTGCATTTCCTCCAAGTGCAACGTGTTCTCTTCAGATGCATCATCAGCCATTTACATGAATCCCAACAGGCAGGGAAGATTCATGTGCAGTGACACCTGAAAACAAAAATTAGTGCGGGTGCTTTTCCTGCCTGAACGTGTGTTT
>JAOXXN010000252.1:10590577-10610814 GCA_026770055.1 Myrmophylax atrothorax
GCCTGAACGTGTGTTTTGCAGGAAAGATGCACAGTTCTTAATCCTGCTAAGTGCAGTACACAGTAACACTGAGAAATTATGGGTGCACAGACATCTTTATGTTTTGCCTACTTGGCAATCTATGTTTTCTGTACACAGATTTATTTGTAAGTGATCCATATGCATACCATTCCCAGAGTTTGTGTAAAGTCATACTTCAACAGCAAACAAAATAAAATAACATCACTGTGGGTGTGGTGAAGGGCAAAAGGGGAAGGCTGGCACACGGTGTAACTCAGACACAAAGCTCATACTGAATCTAAACTGCAGGAAATAATAGAACTGGCTTCAAAATCAAACACACCACTGATACTCAAAAAGTGGGGAGTGGTTTTTTTATTTAGGATTTTTTTTTTAATTTTATCATGACTTGATTATTTTAAAAACAAACCCCAATTCAAAAACTCAACAAACAAAACAACTTCAGGTACTTTGTGCTGCTGAGCAGCCAACCAAATGGGCAAAGTTTGGATGTCTCCAGCCTTGGCACTATCAGATACCTCCAGCTGCTTAGTTTGTGTTTCTCCCCTGCAGGACTCACTCCCCTCTGTGTGAAACAAGTTCTTTGTCTATAAGAACATCTAACATACCTAAGGGTTATAAATGATAAAACAAGGAATCAAAATTCAGGGATTGCTGGATGAGTCAGACAGTGGATCCAATTTGCATCCTGCAAGCAAACAAAACTTCTGCAACCTGGAGCCTGGAGAAACGACGATACCTTCAATGTGCACATTTCTTGCTGTTTAATCAGAATTGTTTTCTTTTTTTTTTTTTGTATGTTTGATGCAATTACTGGAAAAGTTTTTAGCTTGTTATGCAGGTTGTCAGAATAGATGATCTAACAGTGCCTCCTGGCCTTAAAAATCTATGAATCTTTGATATATTTCTCAGGAGCTGGTGAAATATTACCATTACTTTTAAAATGCCTAGGCATACACTTCTCTGGCAATCTGCAAGGTATTACTCACATTTCATTTACTTAATGCTCTACCTTCCCAATAATTTGAAATAAACTTTCTATGGGGGAGGCATGTCAGGGTATGCTCTCTAGTATTTCTTTAAAATTAAATTCTAATTGCAGGCTGTTACCTGCATTGCACTTTTAAACCAGAATATTTAAGAAGTTAAAGTCTTGCTGAGATGAATCCTCCTAAAGTCTGGCTGGTTGCTGCTTCTGTCCATCTGGCTACACCAAAGGGAATTCACTGTGACTGACTGGATGGACCCAGGAGATGCTCAACCTCCTGATCCCACTCTCACCCAGCCCAGGCAAACACCAAGGGGCTGCAGCACACACACAATGTGCTTTCCCTTCTGCCCACACACAGCATGGACACAGACAGGCTGGGACTGGCAGCTTAAGAAAAAACTGAGAAAAATAAAAAAAAGGAAAGAACCCCAACCTACAAAGATGTTTTGAAGTTGGTGTGAAGTCCTCATCTATTGAAAAAATATAAAGCAGGGTCCAGTCCCCTTCTCAGCTCGTAACACCACCAGACCAGGAAATCTGCAAGTTAAAATACATTTCTAGTGCACTGCAAACATATGCAAAGCCACATTTTTAAGCCATTTCCTCTCCTATTTCCTCTATGCCACCTCACCCCTGTACTTCTACTATTTCATGGGCTTATTAATATTGCAGCTGCACAACAAGAATTACCACAACCAGCACCCAAACTGAAGCTCCATGAAAGGGGTCAGTTTTGTCAAACTCCCAAAGAAGAACATTTATAATCCCTGAATTAGAGCTGCCCTGAATACTTTCCTGCAGGCAGCAAGTCCCTGCCTGATTAACTATTGACTTTGGTCCAGAGCAGCCCAGTAAAACCACCTTTTTAAACCTAATCTGCATCAACTGGGGTTATCCACAAGCAGAAAAATTTTCTGACTGCAGCATTGGAAGTAATGGAAATATTTCCTCCATAATCACAATTAGACTTGAAGTTAAACTGCTTTCTGTGATCAGCAGCCACTTTGTATAACTAAACATGGTCTTTTTTTATACTATGCAAACCCCAAACCTGCTGCTTCTCTGTATCTTATTCTAATAGCAACATGCTATAAAGATCCATCAGTGAAAACATTTAAGTCTGAGATTCATTTCAAATGCACTCAATGGACAACTGGAGGTTTGTGAGATACTCCCAGGTTACCCTCAGGATTTATTCTTGTAAATCCCTTGTTGGCATCTCTCCCACATTTGGCCAGTACTCGCAGCCCATAAGAAGCAGCAGTCAAAAGCAGAAACAGGATGACATCCCTGCAAAATAGCTCCTGACAGCCCTGCTCTGTCCCTTACCAGAGTGGATCAAGCTGCAGAATCTTCCTCTTTGGTGAAGAGGCAATTTCTCATCTCTTAACCAATCTTGCTTCCACTCAGAGTTTACACACTGGGTAAACTGCTTAATTTTAACTCCTTTATTATGGCTGTATTTTGCTTGGAATAGCTCCTGAACAGACTTTTCCCCTTCTGTATTTTCAGTGTGGGGAGATAACTTTGAGTTGAGTGATGATGGTCAAAAGAAATCAGAGCTTGGAAAAATATTTCCAAGAAGAAAATGAGAACAAAAATAAGAGAGAAGCAATAGATGGAAAAGAAATAGCTTTAAAATGGTCTCAGAAAAAAATCTGCCACAGCTGTGGGCTCAAAGTGGGGACAAAGATGAGGTTCTCCCTTATCAGGAGGATCATCCTCATAACAAGTGTTGGTTTTAATGCAAAGGCCCAAAAAAAGTGTGGTGCAAACTCAACACTCCCCATTCCAATTCTTTCCCCATAAAAGAATATCCTTCCCTAAAAGAGATGATCCAGATTGTGGGAAAAGCTACACATGTTTTCAAAAGATGTTTCTCTTTTCATGATAAAAGTGAGCTCCAGCAGCTCTCCCATGGAATTCACTGGGAAATAAAATTTGCAACCTGGCAGCAGCGTCTGATGAGCAATATACAATCCTTCCTGAAAGGCCCAGGAGGATTCTATTGTTTTGAGGCTTAATTTTCAATTTGCATCTTTAAAAAGGTATGATTTCATCCAAATTCACTGGTCTGCTCATTTACATTTATCTGTAAGAGACCACATTTTAGTTCCTTTGAGAAGAAAGACAGTAAAAAAATTTGATGTTCAAAATTATTCTAAAGGCACCACTCATATTTCTTGTTTTATTGCAATCTGCTTGGACAGAGATGTGACTAATTTATTTTGAAGGGCCTGATTCTGCAGGCACTTCACAGTCAGTAATCCCTTTGTGTTCTGTATGTAAAGCAGCAAAAAGAGGAGGTCAAGTAGCATCAATGGGCACAGTTTTGTTGCAGTCAGTGGCTTTAGGCTGATTTACACCAGAAGAGGATAAAGTCCTACACGTCAGAATGAAAAATACAGAGATATTTTGCCCCATGCTAAACAAGCCTCTCCCTACCAATGACAAGCTGAAAAACTAACAGCAACTGGAATTAATTAAAATTCATGGCAGGGCGTTGGTACCTTGCTTCAAACCAAACAAAAAGTTGTGCCTCGCAGCCTACAATGTCTGGGGAATGTTCACACCAGCTCCCTTCAGAAAAGGCTCTTGACTCTGTTACTATAACGAACATCTTAAGAACTGTAAATGCAACATTAACTCGTGGTAAAACCTCCAGGATACACAATGATTTTTAAAAAGAGCAATTAAACAGCGAGTTATTTTGAACCCGCGTCCCCATTTAAACTATTTCCCTTGTAGTCCATCTGCCAGAGAGCCTTTAAGGCAGGCAGGAAAATGCAATGAAAATGCAATCCCCATCCCAGAGAGCTGCTGTTACACTAACATTGCCACAGCCTCACCATGCTGACTATCACGAGCCTCATTAAGAGAATGCAAGTTGCTCCACTCTCCTTAAATATACGAGTTCCATGGGCATTGTGCACAGAAATGTGATGGAGCTCCGACAACAAGCACAGCCGAGAGCAGCATCACTCTCCACACCTTCTCCTGAGGCTGGAGAAGGAGCCAAGGTCCTCCTGATGGAAGCCCAGTCCCATCTTGGCCATTTGTCATCATTTTTTGCATGGAAACTATTGGATTTCAACAGAGAAGGAAGGATGAGGAAGCGAGACCTTCACAGTTCTCTCAGCAGGAATGGAAAGTTTCTCCCTCATTCAAGACTACCAGATGGCAAAACAAATTCCATGAGGAAGATGAATTTTAGGGTTGATATTTTTACTACACACATTCAGTAAAGTAAATAAAGAATGTGAAGAAATTTATGTGACTCTGAGGAGATTTTCTCGGCGTACAAAAATTCAGGAATGAATTTAATTGCCGTACCTGAACAAAGAGGAGCAATAACTAAGGAAAATTCATTATTCTATATAATGTTCACTTTATTCATCTCCTTGTGAACACCAGACAGTATCAGCTATTTCCATCAAAGCTCAAAATACTCCAGCAGCCCTTTAGCATGAAATCCTCACCTATTGGATAACCTTTGTCTAGGCAGGATTACAACATATGGATTTGATGTGTTTACAGACATTGATTCCAGACTGATTTCTGTATGGAAACCTCCCCTCCTTACCTGTTTTCTTTCCTCAACAACACTCTTTCCAACACACCTTCATTGGCAATTCCTCTTTGTAGACAAAGAAAATCAAAAGGTCAAAGCCTCAGTTTGAACAAATCATAGTATGCATGACTAAAAATGTACTTCTGACCTTGACATTCCATTAATTGATTATCCAACCTCACTTGTAAAGCAAGAAAAACAAACAAAATCAAGGAAAGCTCACTTAATGGTTAAGAGAAACACTGTTACCAGTGGCATCAAAAGCCCTGCAATATTTATTTTTTATTTCTAAACCCTAGAAATTAGGTTACTATCAAAGTCTTCCTTTAAAACAAATATACAGAATATAAAAGGTGGAATACAGAAGCTGGAAAACAGGAAATTACTGCATATCTGAGGTCCCTGAAAGCAAGGAACAAATAAAGAACTTGAAAACACATCTCCATCAGCTGATCTCACAAACATCTGGAGACTGACTCACGAGTTTTGGTTTGTTGGTTTAGTTTTCCTTCTTTTTTTTATTTCAAGGTTGGCACAACTCCGCTGTGTATGTTATGATTTGGCCAAATTAATCCTTTGGAGTAAAAGATACCAAAGAGAATGAAACAGATTAGATAAACACTATGTATTTCACTGACTTTCTCACTCAGTGCTGTATTTGGGAGACATTCCACACTGCAACGTTCAAGCAGATACCTAATGGAATGGCATTAAGTAAGTGAGAATTGAACTACCAGAGCTGAAGTGTTCAGCAAAACCCATCACTGAGGCTGCTCCATCTGCTTTTACTTATTTAGGAAACAGCAGGTTTCACATATTTGAGATGAAACGAATGAGAAAACATTACAGCAACATAACTTCCTTCAACTGAAAATATCCACCTAACAGATTTGAAAACAGATTTCTAATACATGTAGGAAGGGTTCCCTGATTTTTTTTTAATTGGCTCAGTAAAGTACAAAGATGTTTCATTTCTCTCAGGTTTACTTCTGTAACACTTATTTGTTTAACAGTTTTGCAGTGAAAACGGTGCTGCCAGCTCATGCTGCTCCTTCCCACATAGTGTTGCTAGAATGAATCCTCTAAGAAAATAATAACTGGAGCGTGGGCTCCGTGGTGTAAAGTGTTTCTGGAGGTGCTCCATCTTGCCCAGGAGTGATGCCTGGGAGCAATTCCTGAGGCCCATTTTCCCTCTCACCCCTCTGATCTCCTGTGCACCCACCCATGAGTTGTTTCCCACCTCTCTGGCTACACCTGAGCTTTACTGCCAGCAAATTCTGGGATACGCCAAATCAGGATTCCCAGTGCTGCAGCCCCTGTCCTGCCCACAGCACCCTTGGCACTTCCCTCCAATAGGGTGATTTGATGATAAAAGCCAAGATGAGAAAAGCCTATTGATATGAATGACAGTCAAGGCTGTCATTGGGATTCCATTGAAATAAATTCTCTTAACATACCAAAACCATAACTGACTTCACAGAAAGTAGAAACTTTGTGGGAAGCTGGAGGGTGCAAGATAGGAAGAAGGAGCAAGTGGTTGTTTTTCTGTTTTTAAACCAGTTTGGCCTAATTTAAATTCTTAGAGTATTACATGTGCTACTGTGAAAGAACTCTTTAAGAATGCACTGACAGTGTTAGAGAATTCAAGCTGGTAACTCTTCAGTGTAAGTACCATATAATAAATATACTCACACAGAGATTATATGGAGAGTTATACACTCACTTGGGCTGAACTGGGTCTTCTGACTTCAACTCAGCATAAAGCAGCTAGAAAAGCTCCCCACTCAAACCTCACACAGCCACAATATATTGCACACCACGGACTTTTTGCAACATCATAATCTCTGACTACATCTGAATTTTCTTCTCCTAAGTGCACTATATACACACAAGGCACTAGAGAGATGATAAATTAACAGTGAAAATACAAAACTGGAGGGAAAACATAAAGAAGTAAATTCTCCTTCAGGCCATCCCACACCTGACAGCATTTCCATCTCCCTGTGCAATCATCATCAAGAATCATCACGCAGCTTTTTTACGACCATCGTAATTACAATTAAGTTTCAAAGAATTACCTCCAAGCCAGGTGCTGTGTACAGTTTTAATGTCACTGGTCATTTGGGAAATGCTAAGAAGCAGAAAATTTTCCTGATGTTTTGTGTGACAGTGACCCACCACTGTGACAGAGTGTGCTGACTGTGAAAATTAAATAAATTAGCTCAATCTTCCAAAGATGGTATTGTCAAGGACCCATGGTGGGGGGGAAAGAAAACCTCACTTTTGGAAGTAAAATGGAATTCTCTGATTCTTACTGCTCCCCAGAAGACTGAGGCAAATGAATGGAGTCAGGCAAACACACACCAGCAAATCTTCTCACTGTCAGGCTGCCAATTTAAACCAGCTTGGTATTTGTCACAACTCCCTAAGCTTTATGGTCAATAAGAAATCAAAGCAGTACATACCCCTATCATTTTCATTTTCCATGGTTGCCAGGCATTTCTATACTTCAAGAAAAATAATTAAAACAATGCAGGAAGATTTCCATATTTTCTAAAAGTTGCCTACAATGACATCCAGGTTTCAGTTTAAAGAGCAGAACCAATAGTTGAAACAATGTAAGCTCTACTTAACTGAAGAGAGCCACACTCTGTGGGTAGAGGGAATATCATCTGGAAACTTTATCTATTACTCAAATATAAAAATTCAATTCCTGGTAAGAAAACTTATTTAAGTAAAATAATAGGAGAGCTGATTAAATTGCCTTTGTCAACGTTAACATGGACAGCAGCAAAAAGATGTTACAGGAAGACAAATCAGAGCCAGAAAAACAAACTGATAGAAAGTTTGAACATGTAGTTAAACTCAATTTTAAACCAGTCCTTCCACTTCAAATACTGAGGCTCCTGTCTTTCTGAACCTGTCACAGCCAGGAGTGGAACAACCCCTTGATGTGAGGGTTGACATGAGCCAGATAATTAAAAAAGCAAGCAGAAATAATTTGCTTACTTAACACATCCAAACCAACTGAAAAGTTGAATATTTAACCTGTAAGTAGAGTGGCATTCCCAAACTTATTCTACATGATGAGGAGTTAGTTGTGAAAGAAAATTCTCATCTGAAAAGTTATGCAGTAGAGTTTTCATTTTATGTTATAAATCATAGAATAACAAGCATAAACCAGCAGGGTTCCAGCAGGGTTCTAATCTTGTATTTTGATCAGGCTGAAACAAACACCTCTGTATTTTCTGAAGAGCATGCCAACAAATCATAGCTCCTGTTCCACACCGATTTTCCCCCAGCAGAATTTACTATTCAGTTTTACTGATCTTTTGACCATTTCTATAAAGCTATCTGGTTCTAATACAAGTTCATAACAAAAAAGCCAGCAGTGAAACAACCAACTCTCCTACCTTGACAGAAGCATCAGTTCCCCCCTCCTTACACAACATAAATTCTGACATTGCTAAGGAAAAACACTGACCATGTTGAACTGCACTGCACACCAGGAGGGGTCACCAAATAGGAGTGACCTCCATCCTCACACAGCTTTCAAAGCTTGACCAACACTTGGGTCCACACAGTCAAAAACTGAAAAAAGCAGCAATTAATTATCCAGGGTTTACAAAATACAGTGCTAATTATTGGCAGGACATCCATGGACTGCAAGATGCTCAGTCATGGCCACCATCTGATGCTCCTTGGGATGTTGAAGCTATTTCAGCACCAACAGTCCCACGGAATTACAGATGGGAGCATAAGAGAGGACAACACGGGAGGATGACAAGGAAGTTGGATCTGCCTCTAAATATACCTGTACTGAGGCTGAAGCTCCAGCACAGCACCAAGCAGCTGTGAAGTCCTGCATTTTCAACAAAATATCATCTATTTGCACATCTCCCACATTCTCTGAGAGCCATTTGAGGCCCGCGAGGTGCACAGGAGATAAAAACCAAGTGGCCAAACATCAGCTGCACATTGAAGAGCTGCATCCCTCATGCCCCCTGCACACAAAAAGGCAACACATCATCATCCAATTTTGGTTTGTCATTCTCCTTCATAACTTCCTGAGTTAAACATGTATTTTATCTCCCTTCTCAAGTATCTCGCTACAGGCTAAAGCTCGTGTTTATTTGTACAGACAGAAGATACATCTGACAACTGAAAAACATGTCTGAGACCCAAACAAACACATTAGTAACAAGCAAAGGGCAATTGGTTGATAACTGGAATATTCTGTGTAACCCCTTTAATTGCTAAATACATTTTGCTCAGAAGAGGTGGCATTAAAGGGATACAATGGCAAAAGATGAACTGTTCATTATTTTTTCTGCCCTGCAAGTCCAGTAGTGTCTATCTCCTGTATAACGAAACTCATTGAGAACTTACTCTGGTGCAGTCAGGTTGTCCCAAGACACATAATATTATCAGACAGATCAGTAAAAGGTTAATTTCATAATAAAGCCCAGAGTAAATTGTGCAACAGATCTGAGACTCCAAATTTAACAACAGCAGCAGCTGTTACTGATGCTAACTTAAAACTTTATTTTATTTGGTAACAAAAGGGGAAAATATGGGTAAAGAAAGGCCTCTGTCAAACAGTCCAAAGGCAACTACTTTTGCAAGACAAGTGATAGTTTTATTTACTAGCCATGGTGAGTTTTCCAGGGAAACAAACTGCAATCCAATTACTTGCTCCAAAACAAGAGTGTGATTTGATTTTAGGAGAGGTTCTCTCTAATTCCCTATTATTGTTTCGTCATTGTAAACTTAGATATTGCTACAGGGCCAGTGAGTTTAATTTTCAAATCAATCCTTGATTTACACACCTCCTGCCTACTGTGGATGTGAAATGTGTATGTCCCCAAGCAGGACTCCTGCACACATGGAACTGGAAAAATACTTACCAACTTCTACACACATGGATCTGGGGGGTTAAAAAGAACAATTAAAGAAAGCCCTCAACTACCTGCATAGGGAGAAAGCAGTACTGAAAACTCGAGGGCCCAGAGGATAAAAAGCACAGCAGCAAATAAGGAAATCTGAGCTGTAAACTACATTTCTGGAGTATCTCCAAAGCCAGGGATCCACAGGTATGTGTTAGAAATTAGAGTCATTTTGCATAAGCTACAGAGAAAATAACAAGGCTTTTGCTCAGAACAATCTCTTGAAAGTAATGTTGAATTGTTTAGAAATTCTTCAGCTTAGGATTCCTCTGAGCTTTCTTTGAGTCATCAAAGAGGAGCATTTCAATTCTGCCACGAGATCCTCGTGTTCCATAAGGAAGAGCTCCCATACAACAACTCCAGCTGCATCCTTTCAAACCATTTTACACAGTTGCCTCAAACATTTTCACTTTGAGAACCTGAAATACGATGCCATCTGAGCTCTCCAAGTTGTGTTCTTGAAGAAAGCCATGAAGGCAGGAGCAGGGCCTTGGCAGTGTCTCGGGAGCGCTCGAGGACAGCAGGGTGGACTCTGTGTTTGTGCGGGGCTGTCCTGGCTGAGCTCAGCTCCACCAGTGTCCCCAGAGCACTGCAGAGTGTCCTCCTCAGGGAAGGTGGGAGGCTCAGCATCCCACACCACCAACAGGACCTCACTGAGAGTCCGGGGAGCTCCACAGAAGGGACCTGGAGCAGAGCTCCCCTCCAGTTCCTCCTTGGACAGACCAAGAGCACAGGACAAGCATGGCCAAGATTCATTGGAAATGTCAAATTTAACAGCATGAAGAAATGTCTTTTGAGTCAGAAGATGAGAACTCAGGGGAGTTAAATTAACAACACAGCACAACATTTTACCAAGTAATAGCACTATATTTTTTCTTTTATGGAGCACTGCTCAGGGCAATATTTAATCTCTTGAGTTTAATGAACTTTTAAAACTACTCAATAAATACTCAAGGCCATGACAAGTACAATCATAAGATAAATTTAGTCCTACTGCAGCGGCCTATATCACTTTTTGTTATTAAAAAATGTTAATTTTAATATACTAGGGGACTTCATTTCTATAAAATAAGGTGTCAGGGTTTCTAAATTCATATCACATTGGTTAGTTTTCATTAAGGATGTTAAGTACGTTGTCATTTTTAATAAAAATACATAGTGAGCCCTTCTTTCTAGGCTAATAATAGAACTTTGGATAAATAGTGCTATCTATAAAATGTTCCCGCTCTCAGCAAGGCTTCCTTTAGTCACTATAGAGGTTAAGATTTTGTGAAATTACTTGATGAATTGAATTCATGTAGCTAAAGAATTTGTGATCGACCTCAAAGTGAAGACTGAGCTAATTACTGCATATTAATGTGCTACATGCATAATATAACATTATATGCATAATATTAATGTATTATATTATGCATGTAATACATGAATATGCAACTAATAGGCATGCTAGAATAAACAAAGTATCTATGGGAACACTAAAATAAACTACATTCCAATATAAATAGTATTCACATTTCAAAAGTGATGACAAATCAAACAACTGAACTGGATCAGCATTTCTGCAAGATCCTGGCACATGCACACAGAACACAGTAAGTTATTCCATGGATTTGGAGGGATTGAAGACTGCAGGAGAGGGGCAAAATCCGTCACACTGAAGCCAAGAGGAATTTGCCAATGTCCTTAGTGGGACCAAAACAGGGCGACCACACCCCTTTGCTGTCACCATTGATGCAAACAGAGCCAGTCTCACAGTAACATCTCTCAAAAATAATGCCTCTAAGTTCTGTCAGCATGCACCTGAAGAATGCATGAAAAGAAGGCATAAATTGCAATGTGAAGTGGTCAAAAGGTAGGAGGCACTAAAACTGAGGTAATCCATGTAGGCTGTCAGGCATCTCTAATTTCAAACATTTTTATTTAGCTCTACAAACAGTATCTGCCTGCACTCATTCAAGAGCAGCTCACAATTGTCTGGCTGCACCATCTCCTTGTACCAAGATGGCATATCAGAAAATCAGGAGGGTTTCAGTGGCACAAGAATATCAAAGAAACAGAATTGAACAGGCACAGGTGACCACACTGCCACATCCACACCCTCTATTCAAGACAGAAGAGCCAAGGACACCCCCCCATGTTGCCTCCATCCCTAAATACATCCCTAAAATGCCTTTAAAATTGACTACAGCTTTGTATATATGCTCTCTGAGTTATCTGACATGAAGCACTAAGTAGTCTTCCCATTTATTTTTCATTACCTCCCTGAAAAATGGAGAAAATCAGCTGCTACAATTCTTTTTGAAATACATTTTGGAAAATCTGTATATTGATTTAACCTCTTTCATGCCACATTTCGTTCAATTCCCAGAAGTATTGCCTTGGTAAAACATCCCCATTAGCTCAAAAGAGTAGCCAGGATGCACTATGGGAGTTATGCAATGATTCTTCTTATGGGAAGTATCTAAAGACATCAAATAATATTCTTCTTAATTTAGCTTTGCATGTAATAAGAAACCATTGTATTTCATCTTGCTCCAAGTTAAAACTTAATAGGTTCCCTGCAAAAAAAGTTTAAAGCCAGCACACAGTTTTCTTATATAGAATATCTGTAAGGGATGTCACTACAGAGATACAGAAAGTTCTGTGTGGTGTCTCTCAAGCCATCCAGGTAATTTGTGCTGAAACCAACCAAGAAAAGCATTCCAGGTTACCGATAACTCATTTCACTGCTCCCCAAGTTCTTTCCTCAGTCTGATAAAGAGGTTTAACTGTTTTCATGGCACACAGGAGGTTGTCAGTCCGGTCCAGCCCCAGGAGGGACAGGACTGCAGAGCCTCATCAGTCCCCACCAGGGGCTGTCATTGCTCCCAGAAAGGCCACACACCCCACCTGGGCTGTCCTCATCACCTGCTATTGCCAGAGCTATTGTGTTCTGCAGGTACCACAGCAAAGCACTGACACTCTCCATTTTCCCTTTAATAAACCTTCTCTGCACCTTCTCCCACTCCAAGTGATGTTGGTTCTTGTCTGTTGGTATGAGCTGCTCTGCCACAAACACTTCCCCTGCAAATTCCTGAGTTGTTACCTTGGCCTCTCTGCAGCTCTTTGGGGATGTTTACCTCTCTATTAGATAACACACAACTGCAACTAGTTTTTAAGATCTAAAACCACATAGATTTCAAATGACAGTTTACTGACAGGAACCTTGCTGAATATTCCACCCATCTCCTGGATGACCTGTTAAATCAGGAGAGATCATTTACTTTGCAATCCATACCTGCCTTGGCAAGAGAAGGTAGATCCAACTCAGCAATGACAGAACTTCAGCAGGATTGCTCCTCAAGGGCTTTAAAACACTGTTTTTCCAATAGCCTCTTAAATGATGCTGATTAAAGTATGTGATGGTCATGGAGCATGAGGTGCCTTCACCTCCTGTGCCTCGCAGTCTGTAGGGGTTCCAACAACAGCTCTTCCAGAAACCCAAGTGCTGGTGGACTTCTACCTACTCCAGGAGGGATCAGGGATCAGCTCTCCCCATTCACCACACCATTTTGCAGGGGTGGATGAGTGACTTCAACTGGAGCCAGCATGGCTGCACTGGCTGGCCTCGGCCTCAGACCATTTATGAGGCACAATCACAGCAGTGGCTTCACCTTGCCTTTCTTCTACGCTCACACTTTTCAATCTCATCACTGGTGTCAAGGAAATCAGGATCAGTTCCTGGGATTTAACAGCTGGACAAAATCAGGTAATTAATACAGAAAAAACTTAGGGATTTTCTCTGGAAAAAGAACAGTAAATCGACCTTAAAGGTTAGGATCTCATGCAGTTAACAAAAAGTTCTCGGGAGGGAAAAATTATGACTTTTCTACCTACCCACAAATCCTGGTCTCAGAATTAATCACAAGACTCACTCACACTTCTAACAAACCTCTCTGTTCTTTGTTATTTGTCATGTTTATAGAGGGTCTTTCAAGAACAACAACATGCTGTATAAATAAGTGTTCTTTTTAATGAATTGTTCTCGTAGAAGCAACCCTATGGAATGAGTTTGCCTTCAAGCTCAGCTACTCCAGACAGTCACTATGTTATTACCACCAGACAATCTCATCTCATAAGGGTTCTGGCCACCCTTGCCACTCAGAGCACCGGGGAATATGAACAAATGAGGGTATAAAAATTGGCTCTGACAGAGAACTAGTTAATTCTGATGGCTGAAATTGCCTTCCCAGTTTTATGAAGACATTTTAGGACTGTGAAAGAGAAACCAAGTGGTTCTATTCCCTCTTCTCTGATCCCTTCACTCACGGGACAGAGCTGTTGATAGGAAAGCTTAAACACTAAATATATTTAATGCATTAGCATTACTGTATTAGACTTCATATATTGCTGAAAAGGTGCACTTTCAAATGTGCCACTTATCTTTGCTGAACATAATGTTACCCAAAATAATTGTGTACATTCAGTGCAGTTTTCCTGAGGAGTTTCTCCTCTTGAATTACATTAGAAGGCTGATGCTTGTAGCTGATGATACAGCTTCATCAAAACTGAGCCCATGTCACCAAAAGTAAAACAGAAAAGGCAAGCTGACCTTTCTGCTGTATACACAGCAATCAAAGGGAAACAAATCAGATAGAAAACAAAAAGGATCCTGTTATTACTGCAGCCATGCAACTAGGGAGAAATTTTAACTTTACACAGGGAAAGTGTATCTGATTGGCCTTCAAACACAGGTCCAACTAAATATGCATCTGAAGATCTTGCATTTCCTGAGCTGAGCTACACAACCCCCTTTGTTTGGGGGCTGCAAGGATGGTGACTCAGCAGGTTGATCACTGGGGCAAACACCCCATCCTGTGTTTGCCTTCACGCTGCTTCTGTTCCATATGCTGAGCTAATTTGGATTTCACCCACCAGCCCCAGCCCACACTCTGCCTGCCTTACACCTGAGCTACCTTCAAGAGTGGTAGTGAACAAAGAAAAAAAAAAATCTATGTCTTTACCAAGTAAAATCCACTTTTTCCAATTTCACTTGGAGGTTTCCAGACTCGTAGGAGTAACGGGACACAACCACTGACATTATAATTCAATAAAGGGAAAAGGAATCATATCTGTCAGTTCATCTTTGGATCACAGGGCCTCTTTCTTGTTCCTCCTAGCTGACCTCTGCAACAAAGCTGTCAGCTTGGAAGAGCTTAATATCTTGAGAAGATAACCCCCTTAAAATTTCTTCCCTGGCTCACTGACATTCTGTCAACTAGGAGAGAACCTGGCCCAAATTTGGGATGGCTGGGATTTCTCTCAGCTTGCTGAGCAGCATGCCAATGCTGTGTGCATCCACCCAGGGTAAAGTCCTGCAGAGCCTGATCCTGCAAACTGTCAGGAGTCCAAGGACTTCACTAATGCCTCTTAGTGGCACACTGCTTATAAACTGGGAGAAATTTGGGGGCAGAGAAGGTTTATTTCTATTTGGTCTTTTAAATGCATAAATAACATCATACTAGAAAACCCCACAGTCAGCCCACCTGCACCTCTGTCTCCAAACTTTATTGGCACACTCATAACAGCAGGAATTTCACTATCCTTTCTCAACTGGAGGGGCCTGTAGCTCTCTTGGATGAAAATGGGCAACTCCACCAGGGATATGGATCCAATTTCATGCTGAGCATCACCAACACTACACACACAGGAGGAAGTGAGATGTAAACTAAGGAGCCTGTGAATCTCAAGGGCTTTTCCTTGTACTTTTAATGGTATTTACTGCTCTTATATTGCTATAATACACAAACATTATATGAAGTTAAGGAATTCATCTAAGGCTGAAAACCAGTGCTACTAATTGTACTGTGAGAGAAACTCAGAGTTTGGGCAACTAACATCAGAGCAGTCAATTTAGCTCCAATCCAAGCTCATGCTTTGCTTGACTTCTTAATCTCTGCCATCAAAATACTTCATAGCCTTAGGACCAGAATCAGTATTTAGTTATCTGTTGCCCATTTAACCAAACTCTCCACAATCATTTTCCAGTAAAACACTGCTTTTAACTATTTTCTCCCCCATCAGATGAGCAATTTTCAATCACCTTTACACAGTTACAATTTCAAATACTAGTGGGTCATAAAGAACCTGGAGTGAAAAAACTTCAGGGAAGAGACTGACAATCAATTCAAAGGCACTATTCATTAGACCATATCAAGTGAACATACATAATCTGCAAGTTCAGTTGTAACAACTGACATCTGCCCTTTCCTGTGTTAACAGGAAGGTGAAAAACCACCCTAATATTGGCACTTGGCAATCAGCATGTTTTTAAAATGCTTCTAATGGGCAAATCCAATCAGATTTATTGCAGGAGCAGAAGAATTTTAATTTAAACTGCCTGCTGTTGGTGCAATGAAGTATTATTGCTTGTGTTTGCTGTGCACAGACAAAAGCATTAAGGATTTCGGAGGGAAACTTATCAGAGGTTGCTGGGTGTGCATTTATTACCTTAAAAGTCAGTGTATTTCTGACAAGGTACATGGAGATACCATATATTTTGTGGATCTAAGGACACCTAAGTAACGTGATTACCAGCATCTGCTTTGCACACAGAGATGGGTAGATCATTACATCTCTATCAAGGCATATGGCATCACAAAAAAGGAATGGGATGAAGCAGAGACAACAATGATTAATGTATGAACAGTGTCCACTCAACCATTGAGGCAGTAATAAAGGTACTAATTTGACTGCAAACACTAAAATATGTACAGTAAGATGGATTTTTGAACAGTGCAATGTGGCATAACCTTAAAATCATTCATTACAATGAATAAATAGCTTAATGAGATTTGAAACTTCCAGCACTCTCTGTGTAAGCGAGTGATGAAGTGAAGCCTGATATCGGCACCACTGAACATAAATTATGCAAAAGTAATACTTTTAATGTCATCTATTCACTGACATTGTTGCTTTTGTTAAATATTCAAGTGTACATCTTTCTGGAATAATATTAAATTAGTCTGTACTGGAATTTACAACCAATTCCCTCACCAGAGCCTGATTTGCATAAAAGTAAACAAAATAAAAACATGCACATGTAGTGTGATTTCCTTCCATTGATTCAGCTCTGGGAGGAAGAGAAATCCATCTTCCCAGGGGCAGAACATCTCCTTTTGGTGTGGTGTGCTATATTACTCCCAAAAAGCCAGTTGCCACATTAACCATGGTATTCCATGTTAAACAGCAGGAGTATGTAACATGCCATGTTAAACTGCAGGGGTGTAAGATGAACTGCTGGAGCAGTTTTTCCCCCCTATTAATTTAAACAACTTATTAACAAATCAAGCCACTTAAATTACGTGCCTAACCATGTAATTAGTTAAGTAAAACCACTTAAAGCACATTTTTCTTCCCATTTTAAACTGTGATGTTGGAGCTGTTCTATGCTAAAGCAGAAAGAAAAGCAATTACTCTACCAATGATTTTTTAGGAGGCTGGTCCACAGGTCCTGTGCAGCACAGACAGGGCTGTGAGGTTTGTTTAATGATCACTTATTTCTTCACTGTGTACAGACACAGCTCCGAGTTTTGGATTCATTTCAATAAATATAAAAATCTTTATTCTAACTGTTCCAAAGCACTTGTTATTTACATTTGGAAGTGCAGGATTACTCATGCATGGCTGCCTGTCAATTAATCCAATATCACCCTGTGGATTTTCCCATTTGAAATTGGAAAATAGAGCTTTTCTGGTTCTCTGCAGAAACAACAGCCATTTAACTACAGGTGGTGTCTCAGTGGCAATGCACACATTTCTCCAATGTTTACATAAAAAATAAAACCCCTATTTCCTCCAGAGACAGTAAAAGCATTTTGGGGGGTTATTTTCCTGTCTCTAATATTAATCTGAATTTTTCTAAGTGACAGAAGGAAGAATAACAGCACTGGGTGAAGGAGATTAACAACCCTCGGACTGTGTCAGGGTTTAACCCCAGCTGCTCTTTCACTCCCCCCAGGTGGGATGGGGAGAAGAATCAGAAACAGTGAGAAAACCTGTGTGGGGAGAGAAAGATGATTGTCAGTGGTGCATGAGAGCCACTGATCCCTCCAGCCTGTTCCCCACAAGTTCCAGAAGCACAGCAAACTGTCTCAGCAGAGCGTGGGGCCAGGTCAGCCCAGCAGAGCTGGGGGCAGAGGGACCAGCTGACAGTCACCCAGCCAGCCTGCATGAAATCCAGTGAAGAAGCTGAGGGATTACTGGGAACACTGGCTCCCAGAACTCCTACATATTCAATGCACAAAAGAAGGAATAAAGATTAACCGACTGTATATTCCCTGCAGTGTCCCAGAGAACCTGGGTTTTTACCAAGTTCAAAATGCAGTAAGTTTTATCATATGGCCCCTATTCATCAGCTTCAAAGTGCCCTGGAAAAAGTTACCAGTGTGTCTTCCCAGCCTCCCAAGTCTCTTGGATTTGTAAGGTATTTAGAGCCAATTATTTACATCCCTTCTTAGGCAATTTCCTAAAAAGGATTCACACAAACACTTGAATCACTGGATATTTCTCCCGGGACTTTCAGTTTTACTGGATGCCATCACACCAGTCACAGCGCTACAATGGTCTTGGTAGGAGCAACCACCCACACTGGAGGGGTTTGTACTCAGCAGGAAAACACAACAGCTCTGTCTGACTCAGAGAGAGCAGTCCTTGACCAACAGCAGGTGGGGGATTTACTCTTAAGGCACACACAGCAGTGTATGTTGCATGCTCCAAAAAGCCAAATACAATTTAATGTACTAATTGATATGAAGAAAAGAAAAAAAACTCAAAAAATATGACTCAGCACAAGGTATTTCATTCCAGAAAGTAATTTGAGGGGAGATAAAAGCACAGAGTTGAACTCTGCTGCAGGATAAATAAGAATTACCTTCATTCAAAGGCAGAATCCACAGCGGAAGAGTAATCTCAATTACCACAACAGCATTAACAACCCCTAATTACTCATCAGACGCAGGAGCAAAGCTTGCTGACCCAGCCAACACCTTTCTTTCTTCCTGGATGCTCACTCTGTCCAGATCTCTGCAACACCCAGCAAGGCACAAAGGTGGCCCAGCAGCTGCTGCAGCGGGGCCGTGGGCTCGTGTTTGCACAGCACATCCCAACCTGATTACACGCTCCAACAGCTATCACTTCTCCAAACTCAATAGAAATTAATTCCTCAACAATGAGGGCAATTAAAAGGTCTGCATACTATAAAGTAAGAATACCTGCTGGCACACCAGGGTGTTTTCCAGCTATGCCAATAAAGCCGTAAACAAAGCTGAAACACAATGATACTCAAAGACAGACATCAAACTTCCATGCTCTGATTATGGGACTGTTAATATGGTTAATGAAACAGTTACTAGTTTAATACAGTATTCACTCCAGCACAGCTTGTGGTACAGTAAGTTACATGAAGCAAGTAAATTTTGTCCTCCAATTAAAGGAATTATTGTGAAATAAAAAAGAAAGCCTTCATTGTATTTGTGGTAAAACATCATTGTTAAAAGGTTCTAAACAATCAATGTAATCAGCACTTCTGGAGCTTATCTGAGGTCTTGCTTTTAACACTTAATACAAGTTCCTTCAGCCTCCAACCATGCATGAAATATGAGCAAAAAACAATGGTCATCAAAAAATATACCCATGACCACAGGACCAACTGCACTGCTGGTGAAGCAGCAATTTTCTGAGAGCAAAGTCAGGTATACAGGCATTGTTAGAAATAATGCCGTGATGATGCCTGAACAGAAATGGCAAGAAAAGCCTTCCCTTTAACTAACTTTGATCAAAATTAAACAGTTACCTTCTTAGACCTCAGAAGCCAAATGAGGGAGCAGAAGAGCTATCAGTTTTATTGACACTGGGTACACTCCTGGTGACCACCAGAAGGAGCTCCTTGTAAAACACTTTGGCCAACACAAATTCCAGCAACATGTGACAGAACTTCCTTGTGCCCTAACCACACATGAGAGCAAAATTCCCACTCCAAATCAGCAGTGCCTGTGCTATTGTAACAGGTATGTGTATTTAAATACAAAGCACACACAATCTCCACAAAGGCAATATATTTTGCCTTCCTTGAAAAACTCCCCAAACTCCTGAGCGCTCACACTGAACATCTTTTGGTATTGACATATTTTCTCAGTAGCTGCCTGAGAGCCCCAAAGAAAGCTCCCACCATAACATGCCAGAAATAAAGGAAGGATGACAAAGTGCCTTCCCTGGGCCCAACAGCTGGCTTTAACTAATTTGCAGTTATTGAACAAGCCAGCACAGGTGTGGAACGTTTGTGGAGCCTTGGTGGCACACAGATAAATAGCGATGCCAGCTCCTGCAGCTCCCAATCAGGCAGCACAGAGCCTGAACTCGCTGCCACCGCCACAACAGAACCCGCGGGGGGCCATCGGCATTCAGGGGGCGTGCGCCGCTCCTTCCCATCAGCATTTCATTAAGCACTTCTCAAGATATCTAAGCTGCTGCTATGACAGCCCACAGTCTGTACTGGCTTTGAGCACACATCTTAGCATTAAATCAAAGGGAATCATAGAATGGATTGGGTTGGAAAGGACCTCCGAGACCACCAAGTCCAACCCTTGGTCCAGCTCCAGTCCCTTTACCAGATCATGGCACTCAGTGCCACGGCCAAGCTCAGGTTAAAAACCTCCAGGGATGGGGAATC
>JAOXXN010000252.1:10613973-10630449 GCA_026770055.1 Myrmophylax atrothorax
TGCTGAGGTCACCTCTGAGCCTCCTCTTCTCCAGGCTAAACACCCCCAGCTCCCTCAGCCTCCCCCCACAGGACCTGTGCTCCAGTCCCTTCACCAGCCAGTCAGATGCGAGTCATGATTTGGGGGGAAGGCACCGTATTTAAACTGTGCCAATTTTGCTGGGCTTGGGCAGGTTACTGGCTTGGTGGGTCACATCTGACCCACATCTCTTGGTTTTCCAGTGGAGCCAATCCACAAATCCATAGTGGTATTACAGCAGAGGAAGGGAACTCTGGTGGTCACAACTGAGAAATTCTTAGAGCCAGAGATCACTCTGGGAAGCTTCATGAATTAGGTGGATGACCCCATCTGTGTGTGAATTTAACTGAAGTTCCCTGCCCATGACCCACCTTGACCAAAGATATTCCAGCCTAGGCAGCATAGCAGGAGGAAAGCTGAATCCATTTGCCTTCGAGATTTTTAACTAAATTTCCTTTATTTTTACCATTTTTCCCTTCTCAATGGGATACAGACAACTCCATTTTCCTCTACTCGTTACTTTCTAATTATAAATAGATGTCTCAAAACCCACACAAGCTGGTTTGGTTCTTGGGGCAGGGGTGAGACAGCAGCAAGTTCTCTCCCTGAGATTTCTAACACTAAAAAATCCAATATAAAAACAACCTGAAGAAGAACTGTGCCCACTTCATTTGCAAGCACAAATGCTTAAATAGCCCACACAGCCCAGCCAGACATACCTGGACATTTTTCACAAACTCAATTAAATGCTTCAGTGCTTTTCAATATTTTTCTAGTTGTCAATATAAGGAGATGTGTGCACACAGAAACCTCTGCCTTTCAAGCAGCCTTTTTATCTAGTCCCATTACTTCAGTGGCACTGCTGTGTTTTGTGACATAACAGCACAAATCCTGAGCCACACTGTGTTTCCATGTTCCAGGGTACTACAGCTGGGCTCAGATTGGAATCTTAGATGTTTCCCCCAGTTCCTAACAGGGAAAGACCCTCTGGGGACTTTTCATCTTTGAGATTTTACCAAGAGGCTCAAAATGTATGAAAAATTATAAAACATCAAATCCAAAATTTAGTTTAGACTAAAGCAAGATGACATTTTTCCTTCCCTAACACAACTAGTTCACTAATACCAGTTGAAATCTGACTTGAGGTTTTGACATTTCCCCCCTCTTCCTTTTTGTTAAAAGAAAGGATCTTCTACAACAGGACTCTTTGGGGTTTGTTTTTCTCTCTTTTTTTCTTATTTTTCCCTGAATTATTAAGTAAAATCTCTGCCATGGGCCCCACTATGCTTCATTCAAATAAAACTCTGTTTGCACATTGCACAAGAGTTCCTCTTTCACAAATGGGAAACTAAACCAAAGAGGAACTAGGTCTACACAATGAGATTATTAAGGCAACATTTGTTTTTAAAGCACCTTAATTCCCAGTTTGCTGCTGTACTGTAAGAGCAGGCTCATTGCTTTCCTCTGCCTACCACGCAATGGGTTGTGTGAGTACCATGGGGACCAAAGGAAATTCTTTGTTTTGTCTGCACAAAGTAGTAAATGAAGCATGGAGCTCAAACCTCTCCTGCAGCAGCAACATCCTCAGTGCTTTTCCTTTTGGAGTGGGAGATTTAATGCTATTTTCTTTTCCATATGCTTCATCTTACAGCTTTAGCATAAAAAGGAAAGGAAAAATCTAAAGGCTTCGTTTCGCACTAACTGCTCCCTTCAGATTCTGAGACATGTCTTGATGAAAGCTCAGTTGTGAGGGAGCAAAATCAAAAGAGGAAGAAACTTCACCCTCTGAAATGATACTTAAAAGTGTGTGGGGGGAAAGACCTTAGAAAAAAGTTCTTTATTGAGTAATTAGCCATAATCTTAGAGAAGACAACAGATCAAACAAGTTCTCTTAAAAGAGTTGCTGTGGGAAAGAGCGAGAGGCTTTCACAGAGGGTTCACAAATAATGCTAAAAAATTAAAAAGCAGAAACACTGGCAACCTTTTCCCCCAAAATTAAAACAAACCTTGCAGTTGTGCCTGCTCCATTTCAGAAAGCAAAATGGGTGTGGGAAAAGTCTAGAGGAAAAGAAGCTCTTCTCCTTCCTCCCCAAACACCAAGCTCAGGATTTGCCAGGATTTCCTGCTAGTTATTGTGGGGCTGCTTGTCCAAGCTGGAAATGAGAAGGTGAAGCAGAGGACACAACCCAGTGGCCCAGAGCAGGTCCCCATGTGCTGCTCCTCAGCTTCAGCTTCACAGGACAGCTCCTTGCCCTCTCCTTCTGTTCACTCTCGACACAAAGATCAAACAAGTAATACTTCATATCCTAATTGGGAATTCTACATTTCCCACACCATCACAGCATTGCAGGGGTATAGCTTAGAAGGAATCTTTGTGTACCTGTGATCTCCCCTGCCCTGAGAGCTGAGCCCACCTCATGACTCTAATTTCCACAAATGCCACCCCACCTATGGTAATTCACAGACACTAAAACAAACTCTCTGGACAGAATACCGACATTGCTACAGACACCAAAACAAACTCCGGAAAAGCAGCAGCATGAGTTGTCTATAAACCTATTGGCTTGAATTAAGCCTTAAATTAAAAAAAAAAAAAATTCACACCCTAAACTTGACATCCTCCTTTTAGCCACATCCCTCCTTGGATCCATCCACCCAACATGTGAGTAACTCCCCAGGCCCAGAATAGTCACGCTCGATTCATGAGCTAACACTTACCAACTTGCCAGATGCTTTACCTCAGATGACAAACTTTGTTTTATATATGCAATGAAGACTTAAAGCGAAAAACCAACTATAAATATTTTCATGAGAGACTTTTTGTCACATTGTGAGAACCTAATTAAAGGGCTCATTACATGTGAGAGTGAGTGCTGTCTAAATAAAGCTGGTGTTGTCTCGCCCTGGGCTGCCTCTAAAGCTGCTAGATGGATGCTGGAGCATCCCCCACACTCCCAGCCCACATGTGGCTCACTCTCCTCTCCAAAGGCTGGGCTGCAGAGTCCCTGAGGGATCTAGGAGAGCTTTCCTTGACAAAAAGTTTGCTCAGACCATGGGAGCAGTGCATGACCCACGGCCAGGGGGGAATCAAACACAGGCTCCTCATGCAGTGATGAATTAAACAAAATCACCACATTGCTGCCTTTCCCACAAAAAAACCCATCTGAGCTTTTGAGCCACAGTAACAGCAGACTGTTCTAACTCTTTGCAGTCTTTTTGTCCTGTAATTTCACGTGTGTTACCCTCAAACATCTAAAACCACTTCAGACAAAGAAATAAACATGCACTCACTGGGATGGCAGTGGGCTTTTCCCAAAATAAAGGTGCTTTCCCAGTCATGAAGACAAAACCTCACAGCTGTAATTTGTTCCTTTCCCCCCCCACGCCCCCTCCAATAATAGATTTTTAAACCGCAACTTCAAAAAGCCTATAAGAAAACTATTATGTTTAAGTGCACACCTGACCTCCTTTACAAATGTTTTGCCCCTTTTCATACAGGTCACTATTAAGTTTCCAAAGGTGATTTGGAGTTTAAGGCCAGGAGTCACTGCCTGACCTTCTGGGCATCTGTTCAGAGCTGTGACATCCCGAGGGGCCCTTCTCCTGTACAAGGGCACTGTGATACTGAGCAAGCAGTGACCCAGGCCATGGATCAATCCATGGTCTCAAGCATCAAACCTGAAAAAATCAACTTTGAAACATTGTTCCTTCAGATAGATCTTGACACACATTTTATATTTTGTAGATTTATTACATGATTAGTTTCAGTTGTTATTTAAACGCTTTGACCTCTCGAAAATTTTCATCAATACTGTTTGTCCTTCACAGTAAGTTAATTATCTAAATGTTAACAATAGGAAATACAATGCAAGTTATGAAACAAGGATGCTTCTATCTATATGATTAAATGGAATTAGGAATCCCAGGTCTGCTGCCTTAATCTAAATCCTGAAGTACCCAAAAATGCTGAGCTACACTGTGGACCAACGGGACCAAAGCAGCCTTTAGGTTGCTCATTACCAACATGGCACATCTTGGGAGATGCAAGACAGGATTACACCAGTGACTGAATACATGAGGGCTAAAAACAGAAATACACATCCACTCAGAACTTGTAATAAAACAGATTTCGCACCATGGGAATGCATTTTCACATTTTTGCAAGGTTTCATCTTACAGCTTTTACTGAAAGAGGCAACACAAGTCAGGACCCAGGAGCTGTCACTTGACATGCCTTGTGTTTTTAATTGACTATACCAGACCTGAAGCTTAGATTTTCTAAGCTAAAAGGATTCACAGCAAAAAGGATTTGGCGAGTTGCAAGTGCAAATATTTTTTGGTGCATCAGAGTATCTTGTACACACATCAACAGGCACAGAACACATTTCTGTTCCAAGTTCCATACCTGGGAACATCAGCGTTTGTTTACAACAGCATTGGACACGATTTCCCATCAATACAAACTCATAGAAATGCAAAGCTGGAGCACACTGATATTTGCTACCTCTTCTCACATAGGTTACAAATACAGTAAAGGCAAAATGCTCTTTAAGGGACTGAAAGTCTGGATCTACCAACAGCACCAGGAAAACAATATGGGAATGAAAATCAACTGATTGAGGTTCAGCCCAGAGCAGAGGCTGGGAAGAGAAAGAACTACTGTGGAAAGTTAATTTTCCCTGAAAATCATGGAAATAATAAGAATGCAACTTTCTTACCCCATAATTTTGGGGTTGATGCCATTAAGATTGATACAGTTATATTTTCATTTTCCCCAAAAGTACAACATTCATAAATCCAAATATTTTACATAATACTTAACAAAAACAGATGACAGCTACTTTTCCATTTTGTTAACGGAAATCTAAATTTTGAAAACAATTATATTTATCTATTTACATTTAATTTTAATAACAACTTCGATATCAGCATTTACTCTCTCAATTTTCTTTTGTTCTGTCAATGTTACAGGAGAGGATTGAGAGAAAGAGAAGAAACTGTTCAACTCAGAAATATTAATGGGGATACAACTATTTCAGTGATAGACACAGGCATTACTGCAACACCTTTATGTATTAAATACATGTATTAAATGACCAGTTTTAAAGATAGCCCTGAAATGGATAATCTTGGAAATACAGGACACAAAAGCCACACTTGTGAGCTTTTCTATGTTAATTTGTGCCACACTTAGATATCAAGGAACCAGGCAAGGCTGGTACTTGCTGTTGGTGAGGAATGAGCAGAGGATCTGATGGTACATCCCCTCACACACCCTGAGCACTGAAGCAGGTTTTGGACTTGGGTTGTTTTGCACACTTACCATCCAAGATGTGCATTTCTTCCAAGTGATGCACTAATAATATTATTGCTCTTTAATGGCATTTTTTTATTACATAATTATGCCAGGAGCCTCACAGACATAGAAAATGTATGTTCACTGGCCTTTAATTGCTTTATCATCAGGACTATAATCACAAATGAGGACCTTCCAGAACTCAGAGCCAACTGAGGCTTTTATTCATTCAGTTCTACCTGTCACCACAATAAACACTCCTGGAAATCTCCCACGCCCTGTATTTTAGACTGTTATGTATTGAAGAGTCTCATTTATGCATTTTGAGTGGGTGGTTGCTTTTGTACCAAAGTGTTTCCCTGTCTCAGGATGAAGTGCACTGTGCAGAGGGATGAACAAACACAGATGTAGCTACTTCTACACAACCCCTCATGGCACACACTTGGAGGGGCACTGCCCATCCCATATTCCAGGTGCCAGAGGAGCTGCGTTCCCTGTGCTACAGCATCTGCTTATGCACCTTCCCAGCACAGAAGAGTTTCCCAAGCAATTCCCTGTGTCCTGGCTGCTGGAGCCAGTCTGAGCTCGTCCAGCTGCTCGTGCCCACCTTGGCAAGGGGGTCCCCATCTCCTCACGTTTGAACACTGTTCCCACCCCTCTGTGAGCATGGGCAGGAGGAACAAGCCCATGTGAGCCAGTGACAGTCAGATGTTCTTATCTCAGTAGAAATTTTGCATGCAGAGCACCCAAAAGACCAAATACAATATTAAAAAAACCCCAAACAAACAAACAAGAAAAACCAAAAGCATCACAAAAAAACCCCTCAAAAAATCCAAAATAAACTACTAACAAAGCAAATCCCCCCAAAAAACAACCTATTTCCAGAGTAAAAACAAAGGGCCTAAAAAACTCAAAAACCCCTTCACTATAAGTGCCCTGAAAAAGACAGGAGTATTTTTAAATTAAGTATGGTTTGCCTAAATAGTAGAGAACATTTCAGTTCAGAGCCCACAATGTTAAAAAGCTACATTCTCAGAGTTAGATCCCACTTTATGAACCTATAACTGAACATCAACTTTTCCTAGATGAGAGAACTGGGAGAACTCTTTTCAAGGCTATTTGAAGGTAAGAATTATTTTGCATGAAAGCAACAATTAATTAGCACTCAGCAAGGTTCCCTCTACTCTATGCTGTGAAGTAAAAGCAGGTCACTTCTGCAGCCCCTCACACCTGTTACAGGTCACAGATCCTTACCTGAACACAGTATCTTATTTGCTGTTTCAGCACCTCAAGGTTAAAGCCTCTTTTCCTTCCAAATACAATAGCAAGTCAATTTTTCTTTTTGAGTATGACTGCACCAAGGGATGGAATCAAAGAATTTCTGCTTGAGAGCTGAAAAAACACAACCACTGCTACAAAATCCCTAAATTTTTAAAAACTAACCGTTTGTGCTCAGCTACACAGCCATGCCCCAGACCCCAAGGCTGGTACAAGCCAGCACAGTGTTCTGCAGGCTGCAGACAGTCTGCTTGTTCCTCTTTGTATCCTTTTTCCCAGCACACCTTTAACAGAAGGGCCACCACATCCACCCTTCTTTAAGCTCTTGCTTAAAGATGATGAATTCTTCCCTGTCTTCACTGTCTGAGACAGGGGCAATCTCCATTTGATTAGTTAAGACGGCTGGCTGGCAGATTGAAATTATTTGTATATCAGTATTGATGCTGCTGCACATTTAGTGTAAATGCAATTATCATTAGGGCACTCAGAGCTATCAACTCAGAGTACTTTGAGGAATGTAAATGTCTGAGTAGAAATAAATGCAGGCACACGCACACAGGTGGACTTGGAATAAATTCCTGGGCTCTCTTCCCCGCCCTTCCCCATCAAATTTCTCCTCTAGGTATCTCTGCTCTCATTTTCTCACACTTCTTACAGCAAAAACTACCTGGGAAAAGCAATCAAATCCATGTAAGACAAGCTTAAAATTTCACCCACCGCCCTCCCTGGAGCTGTGAGAGGTCTCATGAGGTTAATAGTGTGCTCTGCTGGAGTGTCAGGAAAGGCTCCAGTCCCATTCCCACCTACACCCAAGGACCCTGGCTTTGGATCTGGAAAGGAGCTCAGTCTGGGTCATCTCCCACTTCTGTGTGCTGGCACTGCAATGAACTGCTCTTGCAAGGCTGATGGGTCAAAAGGCATAGAAGGGTCTCCAGGAGAAACCTGCAGCACAAGCTTCCAGGAAAAAAGCAGGGAAGACTAGAGAGAATTTGAAGTCTCTTGATGTTGCCCCTCAGGGAAAATGCAGTGATAGGGTTGGCCAAGACATCAAACCACAATGTGCAAAAAAATAAAGGGTAGGATAGTGGTCTAAGAGACATTTCATATGTGACTTTGATATTTAGACTGTGCATTCTAAGAGAGACTTGCACAGTCTCCACACCAACAAAGACATGTTCAAACAAACAAACAAAAAAAAAACCCAACAAAAATGGCATTTAGACCTTCCTACCAGGACAGAACAAATGACACTCAGGACATTTCTCCCTCTCCCTGCTGCCCAAGAGGAACCCATGGAACTAACACTGGCTACATGCCTGAAAGCTTCCCATGGCAATGCCAGAGGAGATCCCTCAGCCAGGAAAATGGGGGCAGGAGCAGAGTCTGCTCCCAGTGGAGCTGGGAGGCCAAGCCACCCGGGATGGACGGGCTGCAGAGCTGAGAGGGATCACTGAAAGAGGTCAGCGGGTCAGCACTCCTGGAGCACAAAGGCACTGCCAAGCTGTCTTCTGAAGATGAGATTTCTTCCAAAGGAATAAACCAGCAAAGGCTGAAACACATCCCATGAGCTGGATTCCCTCTACTCAAATAACCTGGGTGAGAACAGAGCAAAGCACCAACAAAACACCAAAACAAAGACTCAGCTTCCTTACTCTGCTCTAACACTTCACTCAGGGAGATGTCAGCAAACTGCAAACAGAAGATGATTTCCAGCTACAAAGAAAAAAAACTACCCTGAAAAGCAAGAATTTAATAAAGCTTTTTTCACTGCACTATTAGTTAAGATTTTTGAATACATAAATGAGAATTATTTGACTGACGGCCTCTTTATCAATAGTATAATCAGCTTTCTAGTGTTGGAATAAGTCATTTATTTCAACAGCAGAAACATTTATTTTAGCTGTAGAAATATAACCCTATTTATTTCCAACCTGCAAAAGTAACCCTTGGTAGTCTAAACTAATTTAAAGAGCAAGGCGATTTCTTATCTGCAGAAAGCAGCAACACCACTAGCAAAGGACAATGGTCTGCAGTTTTATTAATGCAAACATTAACCTTCTATTTCCACACTTGGATTTCTAGCCTCAGAACAATATTATTATCTACAAGGGAACTAAATTTATGGTAATCTAATTTTATCATACATTATTTAAGTATCAGGACATTTATCTATTAATCTATCCTTTTACCTCCTTAGTGTTAATATTCCCAGCCTGCTTACAACTTTCAAGGGCAAGTCTGCTTCATCACCAGCTGTCATCGTTAAAAATTATTTCTTGTATTTATAAAGCAAATGTAAAGTAGGAAGCTCTGTCACAGAACTAGACAGAGAACATACTTTTGCATACAGTCATGTGCTGATTCCTACTTGACTGAACACGATCATATTTTTAGGTTCTATAATTAATAGCTAACAGC
This sequence comes from Myrmophylax atrothorax, assembly GCA_026770055.1. Taxonomy (NCBI): domain Eukaryota; kingdom Metazoa; phylum Chordata; class Aves; order Passeriformes; family Thamnophilidae; genus Myrmophylax; species Myrmophylax atrothorax. The sequence goes on from JAOXXN010000252.1 coordinate 10,622,984, forward strand.
TTTAAAAGTCTCACTAAATATTCATTATTAGAGGAAAAAATTGAAAAGGTCTAATCCATTTTCAATGTCTCTGACAACTGCCATTAAAGCATCCTTGTGCAACCTGTCACAGATATTTATATTCAGGCAGCCCCGAGATGGATCGTAGGAGTCCACATCCTGTGCTGTTCTTCCTCTGCTCAGTGTGAGAGGAAGAAGTGGCAGATGTTTGAAAAACACCTTACACACTTAACTCCTCTCCAAAACTCTTCTCTCTGTATTTGCATGCAGTGACAGGACTGCACTTTCTGCAACAGTTTGAGGTGCAAGGGACCTCTAAAGGTCACCCAGTCCCACCTCCTGCCATGGGCAGGGACACCTTCCACCAGCCCAGGTTGCCCCAAGCCCTGTCCAGCCTGGCCTTGGGCACTCCCAGGGATGGGGCAGCCACAGCTCCTCTGGCAACCTGTGCCAGGGTCTCATCACTCACTGCAAAAAGCATCTTCCTTACATCTAGGACATGAAGGACTCGGGTGCCAAAAAGCTGCAGCATATATCAGGTTTTTAATGCTGCCCCCAGGATGAGTGGAGAGAACACAGAGCCATCACTTCATTTATTGCTGCTTGACCGAGGGGACCCTTCCCTCAGCTCAGGCAAAGCCAACTTCATCAGAGCCTGAAGCTGCCAAGTCTGATTCTCCTAAAGGTCTAAGATGCTGCAAATGTCAATCCTGCCCCTTAACAATAAAGCCCATGCTTGCATTTTCATAACAATTAATGTTTTTCCCCTCTTGCTTAATATAGTTTCAAAAGCCAAGGGTTTAAAAGTTCATTTTACAATTGACTGAGATGCTGTTTGGACCCAATAATGAGCTTTGCTTGACCTTGAAATTGGCCACTTTCAAGTCAGATAAAAAACCATTATACATAAGCAACATATAGGATCTTTCTGGTATATATTTTTCAAGGATTACAATTTCATTTTATTCCTTTCTCCCCGAAATCTCTTGGAAGTTTTGCTGCAGACCTCAAGCAATGCATAGAGCCACAGTGAATCCAGGAGGCCCAGGGTGCCTGGCACAAGCAGTTGAAGTGGGATGGGCAGCTCCTAAAACCCAGCGTGTTCTCAGAAAGGCAAACCACAATTTTTCAGACTGAAATGCACGACTGGCAGTAATCCATAATCCTGACACAGTGTCATGGGTGCCAAAGGGCCTCCAGTGAGTGCTGCCTTTGCATTTTTAAAAATGTTTCATGAGCTCAAGACTCTAGAATTAAATATCTTCACTTTGCAAGCAACCTGCCATCTACTAATAGAGAACCAAGCCAAACAGAAAAAAACAGTCAAGCACAGAACAAAGGATCTCTAACCCATAAGTAAAGTCTCTTTATCCCCAAATCCTCCACTTCAAGGGCTTGAGTGTTAAAAGCTAAGAGCTTTCAGCTACAAGCCCATTACCATTTGCTCTTTTTTAGCTGTACCAAATTGCTTTTGTTGCAAATCAACGCTGAAAAAAAGAGTAAGACAAACAGATGAGCCAACCACATGTACAGCTGATTCCTCACAAATGAGCAGGTCTCCTATTAAGGATATTGGAGAATTAAGCAATAAGGAGATATTTACAGGCCCAGCAGAAGATGGACTGTGTTATAGGGAATTAGGGCCCCAATCAATTTCTTAATTGCCAGACCGCAGTGTTTACTAACCTGACTCCAGAATTGCTCCATTCCCTGCTCCAAATAAAAACATAAGACAGCCTATTGGTTATGTAAATAAGCTGATGCAGCTCCATTTAGCACAAGGGCGTGAGTTTTTATTTATTTGCAAAAAACCATGGAGGCATGGAGCTCCTTCCACAGAACTATCCTCATCACTGCCCTTCAGCTGCTAAAGCAAAGGGGAAAGCAAAAGGGAATCCTAATCAGGATTCTTCTTCCCCCAGTGCTGCCACAAAAATCAAACATTAGTTTTTAAGGAGAGTTTCTGCTGTGATCCTGAATGGAGAAATACAGAGCCGGCCCTAGTCAGTATTTCATTAACATTTCACAAGAACTGTGCTCTGGAACAGTATCTTCAGGTAAAATCTGCAGCTGATTATTCTTAAATAAGGTTATGGATACAAAAATAATAGTAAAAAAAAGAATAGCAGTACAGTATCAGGTTGCCTCCCAGATGGAACATTTTCAAAGTGGTACACAGACACCTTATACACCTTTTTTTCAAGCTTTGTAACCTTAGAATTTCTTTAAAAGGGATTACAATCTCATCACAGGAACCAAGCAAGCGGCTGAGGCTGATAGATCAATACCCCTGCCAACATCCCCATGAGCACCTCTGCCGAAGGGAAAGCAATGTCACAGCTTGGATTGGAACTGCTGTGCCTGGGGCAGGGGCACAACACCTCAAAGTTCACACAACACCTGGAACACCATCAGTACTGGGTCTTTCTAAAGTCCTGGGACACCTCAGCACCAAGACAGAGGCTCCAGAGGAATGTGGAGGAATTTAGAAGAACTTAGGGACAGGCACGTGGGGGTGCTGGAAGGACATCTCTCTAAACACAACTGAAGGTCAGGAGGACACCCTGGTGACCCACTGCAACTCTGCCACCAGTGGAATAGCATTACCCCAGCTGAGGCATGATCTGATCCTCCTCCCATCCCAGCCAGGTTTTACTCTCCCAGATGAGGCTGAAAACATCCAGTTCCTGCAGTCATACAAAAGTTCAGGAGCTTTTCCCAACAGCACAGATGCTCATCATCATAATCCTTGTCATTTTTAGCAACTGTGCACCAAAGGATGCACCCAATACACATCTGCAACCCACATTCTCCTTGTCTGCATTAACCACGGATCTCAGCCTTGCAGGGAAGCCAGAAAGGGGGGGCACAGAGAGGTGGGGGAGCAGACCCTTCTTGTTTTGTCCACTTCAGAGGCTCTATAATGCAACTGTGGCCAACCTGTGAAACAGCTTCAGTTCAGCCACCCTCTGTATTACTGAGCAGGGGTGCCATGAGATGACCTCAAGGTCTCATGCAAGTTCAATCATTCTGTGATCCCAGGTCTCAGAAGGTTTCCAGATCCTTGTAAAGGGAATGCAGCTGCTCAGGGCTCCTCTGGGACAGTTTTTTTCCCCCCAGCCTCTATTTTTCCAGGCCTTTCAAAAAAAAAAGGCACAGCATGAAAGAAACTGGAACTCTAAAAATGCTGGAACTTGGGACAATTCCATCCTTGAAAGTGTCCTCTCATGACTCCAGGTATTGAAACTCCAAAGAAACCTTACTTGTGATTCTGTAGCTTAGCAGGAAATACCAAAAAGGACTGAATCCTACTGGAAAGGGATTGTATCAATTAGCTACCAACATTTAAAAATGAAAACCTGACAACTCAGAAATTCCCTCAGTCCAGCTTTGGCTCCTTTTCTTAAGCCTTCCATCTGTTGGTACCCACATGACATCTCAGCTGGATTAGAGCTCCTCTAGTCCAGAGACTACACTTCTTTCTGGACGCTTTTCTGTGCTCAGCAATGACACCCTAAGGTGCTATTTCAACACAATGCTCTAAGAGTTATTTTTCCTTAATATCAACATACCAAACCTGGAGGAATCTGATTAAAATTCTCAAAGTTTTACTGCCATTAAACACTTGCTACCAGCCATCCCTCCCGCTGAGGTTGAGTGTCTGTCCTGCTCTACCCCAGGATGCCTCTGACATCCCATAATGACTCAGACTGGGACATCACACAGCATGTTAATTTGGAAAAGAAGTGAGAAACGTTCTAAAACAAGAATAATGAAGAATGAACAAAAAAATCATGGATTAAACGTAAGGTGAGTGAAAAGTATTGGTCCCAGAGTAGAATTTATGAGTAGTTGAGCAGCTGGTACATGAAATTTCTGCCCATTATGATTTTTAATGTCCTAGCAATGATAAAATTAGAGAAATTAGAGGCAGACAAGATAAATTAGACCAAATAATCCATTCTCCACCAATACAGGATGGATATAAACCATTTAAGAAAAAAGCATCCCAACAGACAATGGTAGTACCCTTGACATTGAGCTCTAAATCCACTTTAGTAAAAACTTACCTTCTCAGTATTGTCTTCTCCTTACAGACAGACATGGGATGAAAAATGTTTTCTCTATTCAGGAATACATAATCAGAGGAACTTCTTCAAATATGAAGAAAGCTCAAAACTTTCCAAAGGAACCAATAATTCTTCTGGCAAAGAAAAAGCCAAAGTGCATTTGAAATTAAAGTTACACATGAACTTTCATAAACTTATTGATCATAAACTGAGATGGCTACTCGGAAATGCCGCTCTGCCCTGTCCTCCAGCACAGTTCCAAGAGCTGTTACTGAAGATCACACTTAGACACATTCCTGCCTTTAAGGAAATGCCAATTTTCCTGCAGATAATGTAAATGCCTGGAACTGAGGCTTCCTAACAAACTCCCCCAAGTGACAACAACTCGTAGATGTTTATCTTACACAATGCCTGTTCATCACTCATCTTGAATGTTTGATAACCTTCTCTAAATGCTTTCATCAAACCAGTGGGTTTGACCCCAAACCAGTTCACACATTTAAATTAACATGCAAATTATGCACTCAGATCACTTAGAATCAGCCTTTGAGGGGTGGAAATCGTCTGACAAGCTTTATGAAGACATTTCAAGAATGATGCAGCTTCTTGCAATAGGGCATTTGAGATGAGAGGAAGCACCACTCAGCTCCAGTCATTCTGCCTGTGTTGATGTCTGGCTAAAACCTCATTCTGGGGGGAAAAAAAAGCTCACATTTTTAATATCCAACTCCTAATCATTATCACCTGCTAGAACAAAAAGTTTCAGGTGAAAATTATATTGTTAAGTCCAACAGCTGGCTTTGAAGCTTTTGGTAGCACCTCTAGCTGCAGAGATAATGGAACACCCTCCTGGAAGACTCAAAGTTTTTAACAATAGAATCTCCAACACCTTTTTTTGCAGGTGCCTCTTGACAGTTTCCCCAGTGATCCAGGCCAGGCAAAAGGCACCAGAAATTCTGGACAAAATACAAACTGCCAGGAAAATTAGCCTCCTGAAAGAGCAGACAGCCACAAGTGCACTGTGCAGGTATCTCTAGCAGGGATCTGAATTTCTGACAACCCTCCCTGAAACCCTTCTGGAGTCAGCAGCATGCAGCGGGACATCAGGGCTTTCAAGTCAACAGGGAGGAGGATGCCTGGCTGAAAATAGTAATTTCTGGTTCCTTGTGCTGTGTCACCACCCCAGGAGCTCAGCATTGGGCGATTAGCACCGAGGGAAGTGCTCCCTCCACAGCAGCACCACCGTGCCCACGGCTGGGCACGGGCAGGGGAGGCAGCGCAGGGCACTGAGCTCCCCACGGGCTCCCTGCAGTTATCAAAACCTGGATCATTTCAGAGCACTGCACATGCCAGGAGAGATCTGGAGGTTTTCCCTTAACAGGAACAGACTAAAATATGATGACTGAGCTAAGATTTAAACAATGATGCCGCTTTTCTTCTTAAAGCATAGATCATGCTTCTTAATTTCAGTGAATTTGCACGGCCCAAGGGGAGGGCACAGAGACTGCAGCCTCTCCATCACTGCCACAGCAGCAGCAGCAGGGCACAACCACCAGGTCAACACAGAGGAAGGAACAGTTCTCAGGAGATTTGTACTCCAGAAAAAAAAAAAAAATACAGTTGCTCTATCTTCACTGAAGTCTCCCTTTTTTTTTAAGCTTATCTAATTAAATCAATACAAATACCTACAAAGCTAGACTTATTTCAGTTAAAATGCAATTATATTTCCTTTAACTTTACTTGGAAAAAAACCCCTGTCAAATAGATTAGATATATGTATTCCTGCAGTTAAATTAAACTTCAGATAAACTGATGGAATAATTAATCTCAAATGTCAAGAAAACAATATAAAACGTATCACATTATATGCAAAAATAAGTTCTACAGAGTCCTAAACTTTGAACTTCTGTTGAACATCTGGCTTAACACACAGTTAAATTTCACGGTTACAAAAATTTTGAATTCAAAATTTTGAGAGAATTTATTGTTTTGCATAATTAAAAAAGTATACTTATAGCACCCTAGGGCAGACAGGGGGATCTGCAGACAATCAGACTTTTAGGAGATTATGGGTCCCAGCTGTCTGCCTTGCCTGGTAATCTCCCTAAGGTGCTGTTTCCTCATGATACCAGTAATCACTTTTCATGGGTTTACATAAAAGGTGCTGTATATCATCAAATCAAAAGGTTATTGCTCTCTTCTTGTTATGCTGAATATGTGGCTTAGTGCTAAAACCAGAAAGCCAAAATAAAACATGCCTTTTTACATTACAATTGACCTACTGCTTTTTATTCAATATATAAAAACACGCATTGAAGTTGCCCATTAACAAATTGGCTTCGATATTTCATATTGAATCATGTAAATATATTCCCATTTTCAGTAGTTGTGCTTGTCCAGTACTGCTGACGTTTCAAGTTATAGTCAGGCTGAACAATACAAATCCATGACTTGTCAACATCCTTCATCTTATTAGTTTCACTCAGCAACAATCTCAGTCATCATGTTTATTAAACTACAAATTGTTCTTGTACCCTGTTGAAAACTGTGGGAGATTTGCCATGGCAAAAATGCCTTGTCAGATCTTTTGAGGTTGGAGTGAAAGCTCGGGCGTTTCCTGGGGGTTTTCTGCCCCTGACAGAACTAAGCCTTGCATCATTGTTGGGAGGCACAGAAACAGTCTGCAGGTGAGATCTTTGGTGGTGAAACCAGCAGAAAACAAGAGGTTTCACTGGGGGCTTCTCTCCTGTTCTGCTCTTGGCAGCTCCTCTGGCTGGAACATCTGAGCCACTGCCAGTTGACAACAACTGTGTGACCTTCACAGGATTTGAACCCTGGGGACTCTCAGAGCCCCCATAAGCCAAAAATCAACCATTCTAAGCCATTTTCCACTTTTTCCATCTGGAAACCTGAATTTCAATGAAGTTGTGTTGACTTCCAGTACAAAGGAAACTGAATACCAGGAAGCACCACCACAGAAACATGGAATGGTTTGTGTTGGAAGGGACCTTCAAGATTTACCCTTGGGCAATGAAAATTGTTCTGGGCAGCAGAATCTAAATTAAACCCACCAGTGTCCTGTTGACAGGCAGTGCTCTGCAAGAACCCATTCCCCAGCAAACCCCAGCTCCCTCCTGCAGGAAAGCTGCACGTACAACACCAGTGGCTCAGCCTTGACTGAAGTGCCACTGCTGTTCCTTCCAGCCACAAGGAGTTTTCAGCTACTGCTCCATTAGTCTGTGGCTTAGGGAGAATATTTATTGCTCCTACTCAGAACTTTAATATCATTCAGGACATGTTATGATTGCAGCTTTGCTTATTGCAACATTTCCTTTCTAATTTTTTTTGTAGGAACTCAAAGATCCTTTTAAATATGAGACTGTTCAAATAGAAAAC
>JAOXXN010000252.1:10636341-10649276 GCA_026770055.1 Myrmophylax atrothorax
AAACCAAGTTGCCTGGGTTTGAAACAGAGCATTGTCCAGAACTGTGCGTGCAGAAACATTTCAGACTCATTCCATTGTCAGTAATTAAATTTGCTGTTCCCATCTGGGACACAATCTTCCCTGAGTTTGCAACAGAATCTCTTTGTCTGATTGCACTGATAGATTGAGATGATGCTCTCCTCCTAATTATACACTTCACATAACAACTGAGATGGAAAGGGACTACAGCCAGTGAGGTCAAGTTTTCATACAACAAACAATCTATTGCACCAATATAGATTTATCAAATCATGACCTGGGATGCTCTTCTGTACGTACATTCTACAGTGCAAGTACTGTTTTACAGATTTAGAGATGGGAGGTTCATCAATAATGTAATTAATCAACTTTTCTTTTTCACCAGTAGAAGGAACAGGGCTGGATATCCTGCTACAAAGATACAATATAGTTCTTAATTTTAAAAGGAAGTCATGCAAATTTTTTTCCATTTTTATACCACAGATGTTCAGGTTTGTACAGAACAAGATGTCTGTTCTGTAAAAGATGTACGAAACCTGCTCTCTGAATGCTTTCACCAATCAGATCCTCACACACAAAGATGGAACAGAGTTAAACCCACAGATGGCCATTTCCCTGCTTTATTATCAGCAGCAGCACCAGCAGGCAGGTGTTTGATGGTTGCCCCACAAAGCCATGTAGGAATTTATCCATGAAAAGCCACAATGAGATAAGGAAGCTTTATCATCTCTGCTGCTTAGGGATGAACTGTACAAAAACCTCCTGGGGTCATACAGGTAATTTATAGAACCCACAAAAAGGGGTGCTCAGGGCAGCCCTGAGAGCCCCACACAGCAAGAGCTGCAAGGAGGTCACAGTCAGGGACAGATGCCTTCATAGAGGAGGAACCCACTATCAGACCAGAGCCACACTCAGAATCCAAATCAAAACAAATGGTAGATGATCCACAACACAGACTCATTTTTCGGGGGTTCACAGACAAGGAGCTCCTGGGGCAGACAAAGCAGAGTAAGAATACCTAGAATTTTCAAAGAAGTGCTCCTGCTCCTTCAAGTCTTAACAAGGGAGGCTGAGCATTTAAGACCAGGCAGCTCCACTTTCCCCACCTTTTTGTTTGTTATTAAAGGTCATGTTTATAGGCACAGTCATCAGGCAAACATCCTCCAAGCCATTCAACCAGCTCTAAGAACTCCTTACTGCAAATAAAGTCAACCAAAAGGCTGCTAACAGTTTTAATCCTGTCCCAAAGTCTGTCAGAACCAGAAGCTCCTGTGGATTGCAACAAGGATTTGATCAATCCCTTTTGACAGTGTTGAACAAATCAGGGAAAATACTTCAGTTACTCAGTTTCGCGTTTAATTTCATTTGTTAACAGGTTTATTTACTCTGGAATCCATCAACAACATGACTACCCTGCTAAATCGTCATCGCCCAAGGCAGTCTGCTCTACCTTTAGCAAGTACAGTGATTTATTTTTTCAAAAAATGGAGCATTTCTCAATGAAAATAGGACCACTCAAAAAAAACCCCCAACAAAACCACAACACCAAAAAAATCAAAAAAGCTGAGGTGGTGTTGAGTTTCTTTCCTCTTTCTACCTTTCCCCCTACTATGCACCAGCCCAAGACTTACTCAGTCTCACTTAAAATAAAAACTGTATTTTGTCACCCCTGACTTTTAGGAGAACTGCCCAAAAGTCATGAGTACAACTGGACTGATTTCCTCCCAAATCATCCCACCTGTCTGGAAAAAAAGCATAAAATCACCAGAGCAACAGTGATTCACAAGTTTGAAGTGATCTTCAGGAAGTTTGTGCTAAAATTCAGCTCAGGACACACCAAGGGTAAAACTATCACTGCCAAAAAAAGAGTCTCTCACAATTTTTAAGGTTCTCATCTCACCACCTTTTAATATACTTATCTGCAGAACAGGTATGTGCTTGAATAATATGGGATATGAATTCTGACAGGAATTTTGGGACAAGTGAGCAGCAGAAAACTTTGCACTACTTCTCTAACTCTCATAGGCAGAGGAGCTTTCACTGCACAGTACATTTAATGATAATGAAATGTATTTCAGGCCAAAGGCAGCACTGTGAGTATCTCAAGGGAAAGGAGACTTGCACGTGCCATGGAGGAGAGACCAGAATGACGCAGTTGCTTCTGTTAATGAATGGTCCATCTCTTAATAGCCAAGACTTGTCTGGTATGATTTATGCCTGTTGATCTGTGATTAACCACCACCACCACAGCAAGATTTACTGCAGTTCATACTATAATTGGAAGTAAATCGACTGCTTATAATAAAAAACCCACTCAAAACTCTGCAGTAACGAGTATGGTATAGACTGCATTTCCTCAGAGCTTTTGTGAGCAACACGCATTTGTCTCATCAATCACAGAACTACAATCTCGTGTCAATCAATCACCACATTAATGGGCTGCTCCATTTTCCACTGTAAACATGCATTTACTTTGTAGAGATGCTTACAGAAGGAGGGAAGGAGCACTTGCCTCTCAGAGGGTGCTGCTTGAAGAACTGAGAAAGTCAATATTTATCTGATAAGAGGTACAAAAAAATTGAGGTAAATTTTCTCTTTACTGGGGAGATGGCACAGCCAGCAGCTGGTTCGATGGCTTGGCTTCCAATGCCACGTCCCTCAGGCACAAGAGGCTTCAGTCAGCAGCACCATTTACACACATCTAGGGTTTGACAAGCTGAAGCACATCAACAACACCCTCAATCTACCCAAGATGGATGCAAAGAGTGAGAACAGAAATTTCTCCTCACTACCTTCACAATCAGCCTATCTGCAGGTTGGAGGTTCATGCCTTATGGCCTCTCAATAATTCTCCCCACTCCTCTGCATTCAAAATACTCATAAACCAAAGAAGCAAAAAACAGGCTTGTGTGAGCAAATGGTGGAAAGCCTGCTCGCCTTGAGGAGCCAAGAAGACTGTTTATAATTAGCAGTAAATACATATACACTGTGTAACTGACAACTCTCTATCTCGAGGAAATCAAAGTGTAGTGCCAACAGCATCTAAAATAAATAAATACCCTTCACAAAGTTCATACAGAAGAACCTTAAGACATGCATTTTTACATAAACACACATGTAGTTTTACCATTATTTAAATTCTTTGCAGCTCAACTCTCTTTTATATAACAGAAACAGTGCATTACTAAGAGGGGTGAACTCCATCAAGATGACTAATACACAAATGCAGCAAATTCCCAAATAAAATCAGAATAGCGGATAGGAAATCAACAGCAATAGCTCCTGTGTGTGTGAAGGCAGCCCTGGGGCAGCTTTAGCAAACATCTCAGCAAGTTACACAGGGTTTACATGACCATTTACTTCCAATTCAATAAAGCTTGAACAGTTACAGTTCAGCAACAGCTCCTTCATTACATGCAACCCCACACCTCACCCCAAGACCCCTTCCCCAGAGCAAGGCAGGCTTTTGCACTCTCCAGAAGGGTGGAAGCAGCACCTTCATTACAGTCTTACCTGGATGCTTTTATGGTCAACATTGCAACAAGCAAACCCACCCCCGTCACTGCCCACCATCTCCACCAAAAACCAGCACAGCCCCTTGTCTGTCCCCAGAGCTTTGCTTCCAGACCTGGAACATCCCACAGAGGTCCCACAGAGCCAGCACACAAGGCAGCCCAGTTACAGCTGGGATTTAGGAGCCACAGGCCTGAGAAGGAAAGCAAAGCCACACACAAGGCACCCAAAATCTTCCTCCCAGCAAACAAACAACTACAAAATACAGATCAGGCAACATGCTGAGCACTTCACTATTAAGAAATATCAAGGAACTGGGCAAAAAAAACCCAGAATTTTGACTGCCTTCTAGTTTTTCTTACCTGTTTCAGCGTCCCAGCCCTGCCAAGTGCGCAGACCGACCCCTCAGCTCTCCAGGGCACTGCTACCAACCAACCAACCAACCCCCCCCCTCCCTAAACCCAGGGCACACAGGTGCAATGCATCAGTGTAATTGCCCAGCTGCCCCAGTCTGGGAGGGGCTGGCAGTGCCAGGTGCATCTCATTATTGAGCCTTAGAGCAGAGTCACTGCCCTTTGCCTGCTCAGGGTTTGCTGGGGTTACATCAGCCCCTTGGGAGCTTGGGCTGAGAAAATAAAGTTCCTCTGCTCTGCTGAGGAAGCATCAGGGTCTAGAAACTTAAGGAGTTTTGGGATTAACGAAAAATTAACTTGAGGAGCGAGAGGTGTCTCCCATAATTTTGGAATTACACAGTTAAATTCTACCCCTGTAGTTTATTGAGCTACCTGTTACATGCCAGAAGAGCAGAAAACCTCCAAATGCTTAGAGAAAATGTGTATTTTAACCTTTTATTAACATGGTCTTCTGTTCTTATAGGATAGAAATATGAAATATGCCTTAATTTGGAGTAATAGAGAGTTCATTCACGTGGGAAGCATCAATATCTTGTTATAATGGGCTTTTAATTAAGCAGACATTGCACAGCACTTGGTATGATGAAGTAAATGCTGCTAATGTTTCCCCTCCTATTGCCCCATCCTAAAAAGCATAATGTAATCACAAAATCAACAGAGAAAATAACAACTTTACTGAATTTTCAAATTTATGAATGATAACAGACCCCAAAGCTCTTCTATGCCAGTAGATGGCAATCTGAAGATATAATAAAAACGTGACATTAGGAAATGCAAAATTTCAAATTACAACTGTATGAGGAAAAAAAGACTCAATTCAAGGGATGAAATTCCTCAGAAGACACTCAGAATCACTAAAGTTTCATTTTATAAAAGACAAAAGGAGCACAGAATGTCTTTTATTGGTTTGGTTTTACTTTTCATCCTAAAAAATCTAATTTTTTTTAATCTATTTTAAAAAGAGCAGTATGGTGATCTCCATGAGCATGAAAAATGAATCTTATTCTGGACAAGTGAAACTTTTGAGTTTTTCACTAAAGTTCCTGTTTCTTGTTCCATGGCCCCTTTTCCTTAGGTAGATGTGGCCTAGAGCCCACAGCTGGGTATCCACCTCCTTAGGGAATAGGTGGGGAGAACTACACTGATGGGAATGAGATAAGTTTGACTATTTCTTTGCTATTAGGAAATAAAACTGTGTACTTAAAGTTTGGCTTAAAATTCACTCCACCTCCAGCTCATAATGTGGGCAGCTCATCACCAGGTGATCACTCTCACAAGTGGTCTCTATTTAATTCCTGCTCTTCAGAAAAGCTGCACTTGAAATGCTGCTTATTGTTGGTTCTTGGGTCTTTTAACACCTCAGGACATCAGGAAATGTGACCATCCTCATAACAGCACAAGAAAGCCAATAAATAGTTTCAATATCCAGGCTGATCCCACTCCGTGTGCAACCACAGGAGTGCTGGGAACTCACAGGCCACTCAGTTGTGTCCACTGATAAAAGAACACATTACAGCACATGCAACAAGAACATTTTTCCTATTTGACATCATATTTTCAAGTTAAAAAATAATTTTAAGTTAAAAAAATTAAATAGTGTTTACAATGCCGGATTTAAATATTTGCATAAGATTTATTCCATAACTCCTCCCACACTCACACAAAAGAATTGCTACTCAGTCAAGCTTGATTTGGTTTTCTTTCATTTTTATATTTCCTCTTCTACTTGATGCAGCCCCATTTTATTCAGACATGGAATTCCACCTCGGATGAGGAAAATTACTTATTTTCTATTCCTAGGGGTGAGATCCATATCAAGCCTAATCAATGCTAATGCAGCTCTCCTGTCACCCTCACTGACCACTGGGTCTGGTGGGGCCTCATCAAAACTCTGGAAAGGGTTTGACTTCCTTGAGAATTCCAGCTGTGTCCCCACATCTCCAGGAGAACATCCTCCACTTGGTCAGCTCCGAGCAACTCCTGCTCTGCCAAAGGGAATACCCCCAAATGGAAAAGGGTTCCCAGAGCAGGATCATGCTGGGAGGTGGAATTACAACCCAAATTTGTAATAGACGTTGCAAATTCAACACCTGTGACCTTTAAAAAACATAAAAATCATCCAGGCATAGCTGAGACACAGGAACCCTCCAACCTGCTGCCAGAACTCTCCAAAGCAAACTCTTGGCCTCCAGACAACAGAAGTGGGACAGTTTATCAGCTTCCAAGAGAATGATGGAAAAGGAAGCTAAAACAAACCCCATAACAGCTGGAGCAATTTCCTTGGAATAAAAATTAAAAAGCCTGACTGTCATAAAAATAAAAGATCTCGGAAAAAAATGATGCAAAGGATGTTATTAAAGTAAGGTTTATGAAGTTTGAGAATAATTGCAGATAATGTGTATTTATTACTCCTGCAGGATCAATCTGTGGCACAGATTTTCATATCTGAAGCCAAATGTACAGATACTTATCATGTCTGTAGTTATCTTTGCTCTCAACTCCCACTCATCTCCCTGGCGACACATTTACTGTTTCCATTTGTGATATATCAATAATCTTCATCTTATTTATTTCAGTTTTCTCTTTACAAGGTAAAAAAAGGAAGCTTATTTTAATCTCTGATAACAACTCCTCAATTTCTGAAAGGACTTAAATCCAAGGAGTAAAAACCCCTTGTCCAGATTGTCAGACCAGACTTCCTACACATTGGCTGATCCATTTTAAGATCAGGTAATAATGCACAGAGTCCTACACAGACATAATTGATTTTTCAAGAGTACTTAACTCTTGCAATCTAGACACCTTTACTTCTGTTCTTAAATGAGAATGCAAGTGGCCTATTTTTAATTCTGAGACTACACTTTCCCTTATTAAATAATATGGAAACCATCACTATTCAAAAGACAACATCCAAACATGCAGGGGAAAGAAAACCACCATATCCATATTTCTGCAAGTCAGTCTCCCTTCATGTCAAATACATAACTTCAGGATAACACCTTGCTTTAAAAATAACTTACTTTCAGGGGATATCTGCATCCTTTTTTCTGGTATATGAAGAAGTTTCTAGGCACCAATATCAAACAGGACATCAGAACACATTAGCCACCCTCTTAGCTAAAGTCAAAATTCACTTTTCTTTCCTGCCTTCTCCCCTTGTCTTGGGTTTCATGCATTTCCACTTGAAAAGCATGACAGAGGTAGGGAGGGGGGAAAACTGTTTGTTTTTTATTTAAAGTTATATATAGCAGCAATGCTACACACTGGGTTTGCTTTGCAAGCATGAATTATTTTTTTTAAAAAAAAGGGAAAAGGAAAAAGAGATCAAGTACCCAAGCAGACAAAACCTCACTGTTTTCATTTGCTAAGAATAGCACTTTGATTCCCCGTGACAAAAGTGAACACCAACTCCCCAAACGTGTTAAATTTTTCTACTGAACAATTTCTTTTTATCGTTATATCTTTTAAAAGTTTAACTTGATCAAAACACCCCATTTAAACATGTCCAGGCTGCCTCTAAGTCTTGCACCAATTATCCTGCAGCACTTCACCTCTTCAACATTTCCAAAGCAACATCACCACCTTAAATACCCTCATTCCTTTGGAAAATATTCTTCCCTCAACATCCTACCATGGCACCTGAGATCATTAGAACTGAATAATTAAAGAGAAAGAAATCCATTCCAGTTTGAAACTTTGAAAATGTAAACCAGCTAAGAACTTGACCCAGAGCTTGACCAGCAGATCCCCCCAGTGCCGCCCCGAGCCCGGGAAATCCTGCCTGGTGGCACTTCCATCAGCACCAGGCTCTCCCTGGAAACACAGCCAGCAGGACACCTGTTCCATTACTCTGGAAAGAACAAGTCTTGTGCACCATCAAATAACCAAATCTTCAGCCTTTTCAATGACTGCTTCAGAATACAGAGCTGCTCTGCTCAACGATGACACATTTTACTCCGCTCCTTTAAATCAGCAGGTGTGCCAATGATGGGCAAATCTTTCATGGAAAAAGGAGAAAAGCCATGAAGAAGGGAAAAGAAAAAAAAAAAGTCTTTTTTTGTACTTCTGAAAAAGTTTTAGAAGAATTATTCTTGAGGAATTAATGGAAAGAAACTATTTTTTATACACAGTATTAAGTGATTAAAAGCTTGTTCATCACTTTGCTTAGTTTAATTTTAGAAAGGCCTACTTGCAGATTCTTTGAAATGCATAATTAATTGATAGCAGTGTGGTTACATCAGTACAGAACTGAATGATAGATGTGAAGTGTTTTTTCCACAAAAAAACACAAGCAGGACAGGGCACAATTACAATATCCCATTCACTTGGCCCTCCAGTGAAGATGTTTGATCTGCACATCTGATTGCACAATCATCCAGAAATATCCCTTGCATTAAAATTCTGACTGGTTTGCAACTCGTTTCAACTCGTGCAAGATTCTTTTTTTGTCAATTGGATCTGACAGAAAAATTAAAATAATCCTCTTTTACCTCTGCATTATCCTTTAAGTACTTAAGTTTTAATTATATCTCAAGTCTACCTGAAGACATTTCGGGCAACTTCCAATAACGTGCACAAGCAGTTGAATACAGTGTAAAAGTGCATGTAATTTTCAAGTCCCCAGTTGTTAATGAAATCCCAAACATTCAGATTTTAATTGAACTAGATAAAGATTAAGAAGCTTAGCAGCAGCTGGCATTGCGAATTAGTTCTCAGCAGATTTTTATGTTGTACTCTAAATCATTGCTTTTGTAATCTTCCTAAATTGTCCTTTATCTTGCTAATGCAGATATGATTCTCAGAAAGCATTAGGCTTCCACTGCTCCCATTGCCTGTAAAATCTTGAACTGTAAAATCTTAATAGTCTTTTTTTAATAAGTATTATGATCTAGATGTATAATGTGCATTCAATAAAATCTTACTGTAATTAGAAGAAAAGTTTTTAGTTTTTTTTACGTGACCTGTTTTACAGATTAGATTTATTAAACAGCATAAACTGTTGGAGCTGCTTTAAGAGCTATTTAGAGCCGTCTGGCATCAGATGAAGAAACAGTGTCAGACCCAACGCTTGGGGTTGGCTCTCCAGGAGCTTCATTAGGAAATCTCCTTCTCCTTCTGGTTCAGGGAGCTCGGCACAAACACTTGGGTTGCTCCCAAGTGCCTGACTCTGGATTAGCAGCACCGAGCAAGGAACATTGTGCTGGCAAGGACTTTCCAAGCCTGGGAGAAAGGCTCAACAGCAGTGCCCATCAGCTGTTCCCCTCTCTCCCCTCTCCTTCCACCCCGAGGCCGATGCTGGAAGGGCCCTGCACTCACAGGGTCCTTCTGCACACTAAAAACTCTGGAGAGAAGGTCTGTGTTTGAAACAACCATGACAAACGCTCTCTCAGGACCTGTTCATGCATTGTAACAACTCTTATGACTTACAAGTGCAATTATTACTTGCAGAGTAAAAGGGGTCATATTTATGCATCTCAGTTGAGGATGTGCTCGTTTTTTCGCAGTAATATAAATAAAATTGGAGTTCCTGTCTTTATGGGAGTAAAAAAAAAAGAAAAAAAGATAAATACTACTACTACCACCATCATTAAGAAACCAGTAACACTTCAGGCCATTTTTCTCCTCATAAAAAATTCCAGCTATTTTTCCAGCTAAATGTATTGGCCTTTCAAGTCTGTTGGTAAATGACCAACTAATGCAGTTACACATGCACTGAAGAAGAAAATTATAAAGAGATAATACAGCCAACTGGCATTAAAGTTTTGAACAGAATGGAATTTTAACAGTTCAGCTAAGGCCTTTCATTATTAAGAATCTTGGCTGCTCTAATTTTCTTCCTAATAAAGGAAACGTTTGGCAGAATAACAAACACAACTGTCAGAAGAAGGGAAATATCTTAACCTGCACTCGGTTACTTATTTATTTATTTGTTCCCTGAAAGTGTGGTGGTGTCCAGACTCAACTGACAGCATTTCAGTGCCCTCTCTCACACCAACCTCTTCCAGCTGCTTTCTGCCTGTTGCCCATGTCCTGAATTCCCCAGCAGCAGCTGCCCAGCAGTCAGGATGCTCCAGTGCAGACACAGCAGCCTCCCAGTGATGAGTAAAGCCATCATCAGTCTATACCTGTCTTCAAAGAATTCTGTTTGGTTCAGCAAGCTTTGAGCTCTCGGAATGAAGGATGCTCTAAGTAGTGCTAAGCAATTTTCTCTCCCTCAAACCAAAATGAAGCTGCTGGTTCCTCCTGCCTCTTTAGGCCCCTCATTACTTGCCATTTCCCCTTAGCAATCTTCTCATTCCAAACACTGACATTCTGGCAGCCCAGCTATTTTCAGAAACTATTATCTAAGTTTGAAATCGTGATTTTTCTGCTGGGTCTTTTTTCCAAGCAAGCATTTTGCAATCTAAACTTCAGCAAAACTTCCAAATAGATTCCTAGAAACAACTCTACTTAACTTTTCTTTTTTTCCTCCCCTAAAACAAGGACTTAACTTCACATGTTGACTTCTCATTTAAGCCATTTTCTGAAGTACAGCTCTAAAAGTGACTTCAGTACTTTAGCCTCAATTTACTGAGCTTTTTATAAAATCTTGACAATTTTTTTTCCTGACATTAAGTAACACATTCTTTGGATGTTCCAAGTTCACAGAGGGCTTTTTCATGCCTGCTGCTGATTCCAAGGTGTCCTAAACTGAGTATTCGCTGAAAAGCTTGTTAAGAATTTTGTACTTCAAATTACTCCTGCAGGAGCAAAGGAACTTGGCTCCCAAATTGCTCCCAAGGCTGAAGGGTTTCTCTTGCTTCATAGGAACTTCAATCCAAGGGGTTTTTTAAAGAAAAAATAAATTATGCAAAAGAAATTGACACCAAAAAGAATTCTGTTATGGTCTGTTTGGGAACATACTCAGTTCTAGCCCTGAGAGTCAATCATCCCTCCTGTGGCCTTATCCTCAAATTCTTCAAAATTTACCAACACACCTCCAGAACAAGAGTAGCAAACCCAGAAATACTTCATTTAGAACAGAAATGAAACATTTAATTTTCCTAAACATACAGGGAGGCATGCACAAGATTAATCATTCAACAAAATGTTTTTCTTATTGCATGAAAATACACAGGGTGGGAATGCAAACAAATTATAATTATTTGGACTCCTGTTAAACAGACTAGTGAGCCTTATAATTAGCAACATAATCACTTTAAGACAAATACACGAAATAAAATAATGGATCCTCAGCACTGCTCCACATAAAAGTGCTAACAATTTAGGCTTTATTAATTAGCTCTTTGCCTTATCAAACTTTGGAACTCTGAACCTCCGAGAGTTGCCATCTCTGCTGACAACATTCTTGGTTGAACAGAGATGCAAGAGCAGAGAACTTTCATCGAGTTGTGGCACAGCTTTAAGACCTGCTCGTGGGGCTGTTGATTATCCAGGCCAATGGATTATAGAATTCCTGTATTTCAACCCTTCCCTCCCAACACACGCCCACCAGCCCCCATTGATTTCCCTGCTGGCAAATGACCAACCCAGATGCTCATTGACTTGAAAACAACTGACCAGCACTGAGCAGCGTTGTGGCCACATCCAATGAATGCAAGTGATTGAAAAGAGCTAGATAAGCTATTTTTCTGATACATAACCACAGATGCAGCTACTTCTGTTCCTCAAATCACAAGGCAAAGAATGCTTCATCAACTGACTGCCAGAGTTATTGGAATCAGCCACTCAAGCACCACTTGAAAGCATTAAAAATTCTTCAGAAAAATTCACATTTAGGTGTGTTAATGTGTTGTCTTACATGGAAAAAAAGAGGAAAAAGAGGAAGGAGCTGACACCATGGAGTGGGCAAGGAATGCCTGCAGCAGCTCCAAAGGGAAGGCAGGAGTGGGGCAGGTCTGTGCCAGCCCCAGCAGTTCAGGCAGGAGCTCGGGCAGCAGGAACAGGCTGAGGCAGAGAAGCTGCCACATTAACCACCAAACCAGCAAAGACACTCCAGGATCAAAACTCACCACATGCCAGGGTCACTTCAAAGAACAGAAAGAAGGTTCAGTGATGATCTCACATTAAAAGTCTATAAGCCCATCAGAGGAATTTACTAATGAAAATTATTTTATCCAAAGAGTTCTATTAAGCCCAATTGGAAATCACAGGTTTCAGTGAGTCTCCACAGAGAAGGAGAAAATTCCATTTTAAACCACTGCAGAACGTTGAAGGATTTATAAGCAATATGGGGGTCCTTAACATGGGGTCTCATATGCACAAGGGCCACGTGATAGTGAGGACTTGCAGAACTGGACTCAGTATCATCCAGAAAAGAATTTCTCAGAGAAGAGCAGGTTATTACTGCCTTTGACTGAACAGAGGGTTCTTAGAAGTGTTTGTGCCTTTTTCAAAGCATCACAGAATAGCCAAGGTTGGAAGGGATCTCAAAAGATGAGCTGGTCCAACCTCAAAATTTTTATTTCTGGATCTCTCGGTAAATTGGTCTATGACCGCAACTAAAAACACAAGCTCTGACTTGCACCCAGAGGTAAAGTTTTTGTTGGTAGAATGATTTCAGCAATACAGATCACAAACATAGCATTTATTTTCTTAAGTGTAAGAATTAAGAATTTGTTGACTATCAGCATGACTTTCATTAAAATAAGTTTCACCAAAAGATCTTCAGAGAAGGTGCATCACCAGCAGGGTATTAGTGGAGACAAATTACTCAACTGGAGACAAACGCTCCACCTCACCCTCCACACTGCAAAAGCCAGGTCCTCCCCGGATGCACACAAAGGGTTAGGGTTTTTTTTTAAATCTTAAATAATAAAGAAAATCCTTTTCTACTCCTGTTTTGCTCTCCCTTCTGTTATATGAAAACATATTTCCCTGCTTTCAGACTCTTGCTATGATTACTTTGTTTTCCCTTCATCTGCATGCAGTGAATAATCTCGGTCACGGCTACTGAGATAAAAGCCAAGAGAATTCATTTGTTGTTCCACG
>JAOXXN010000252.1:10661022-10672884 GCA_026770055.1 Myrmophylax atrothorax
AAAAAACAAAAAAAAAAAAAAAAAAACAAAAAACCCAACCAAACAACACAAAACAAAAAAAAAAGAAAAAAAATCTTTCAGTAAACTTTACACAGAGATAATCAATCTGCTATTCAGTTATTTGAACAGGCATCTAGAGTTTAGTGTTCCAGAGATCTCTGAACTCCTCCTGATGAGGGTCTCTTCTTGTAGTTTGAAGAGAGTACAGGGAAATCTTTGGGTGCAATCCAAACATTTTTGAGAGTTGCAATCCTTGAATATTTCATTACTCCAAATCTTGCCTTGACCTATAGTTTCTCCTTCATCCTATCAACTGTACACATATTTTTCTTCATCCTCAACCTGTCCCTTCTCTCCACAGGCAAAGAAAAAAATCCAAATAACATGAAAAATCCTTTTTATATAATGCCATTTACCCACATTTCTTTATCCTTTACAGAGAGTCAAAAGGCAGTGAATCAAATGAAAAATGTTCAGAAGCCCATGAAAAGATAAATAAATGAAAGTATAATTTCCCAAATAATTCAGGCACAAAGTAAAAATATTTAAAGCTTCTGGAGATGAGCAAAACAGTTGCCTTTCATGTGTAATTGTGTAAACCTTCTGTTTTCAAGTGAGCCAAGCAACCAGCTAGCAACAATTAGGCTCCTAAAAGACAAGTAGCAAAGCACACAGGACCCAATCCCCGACTCTTCCCTGACTCCCCAGGGAATCACTTTCACCAGGAGCAAAAGATTGGAAATCCTCTGGGCCTATTCCTTCCCCTCTAAACTGAGATGCTCCAGAAGGAGATGTTTTCATCAGAGGGAGTCTATTCCCCCAGCACAGGGAGCAGGAGGCACATGGCTTTCCTCAGTTACAAAACCACACAGGAGTGATGGGCAAAATCACAGAGATACTAAACAGTCAAATATTAAGTGTGGGCCTCCTGGAAAGCCCTATGAATAATCCAGGTATGATACAAACACCCAGCTGGTTTGGGTAGGCCAAGCACCTTGCTTTCCACGCCTTGTAAGATGAGAGGAACCCCAGGATGGGAAATGGGACAAAACAGAAGATAAAAATCCTCAGCCACCAGTACAGTGGAGACTAAACCAGAGAGCCCACACTCCACATACAGGCACAACACTCCCACTTACTACTTTAGTTTTTATTTAATCCCATTCTTACACTCCTGTTGGGATTAGTAACAGCTCTGTCAATAAAAATGTCTTCTGTTGAGCAGACCTGCAGCATCCTGAGGGAGGCCAAGCTGAAAATCTGTTCCTGTGCCCTGGACAGAGCTCTGCTCCTGGGCATTTATACAATCCAACTGAACAGAGAATTCCAGCAGTCCTTCCTCTCCATGGGCAACAGCATTGCACTCAAATTGCATGAACCTATCCCAGGCTTTTAGCTGGGATTGCTTCTTGATGGTGAAGCTTCAAACATCCCAATGTTTGTAATTCTCATACAAGTCAGAACAGGTACTGACAAATGAAGACATTTAGAGTTGTGTTCCTACAGATCTCAGACACACAACGTAAAAGGCTCAGCTTACAAGCCACCATCTGAATCTGGGTTATTGAAATAACTTTACCCAGAGCATGTTTTGATGGCTCATGGTCAGAGCAGAAGGCTCCATCACATGGGCTCTGCCACAGCCTGTTTTGAACTGTGTTTGTTCAATGTGTTTATTAACAGAACAGATCAAGGAACGCAGCATATGCTTGTTACATCTGCAAAACATAAACAGGCAGGATGCAACTGCGAGATGCTTTTGGAGGTCAAGATTAGAACTCAAAGCAATCCTAACAAGTCAGATAATGCCAATAAAAAAAATAAAATAAAAAAAATGTAATTCAATGAAAGAGGAGCAAGGTAATGTGATTCAGCAGGATTAATCAACTACACATCCAGAAAATGACTGGGTAGGTAGCAGTTCATCAAAAAACGATGTGGGAGGTTATACTGGATCACAAGCTGAACATGAGTCAACAGTATCATACTGTTAAGAAAAAAAGCAATCATCACATTAGATAAATCAACTGGAGTATTGCCTGCAAAAGAGGCAAAGTAATACTTGGTGTGTGTGCAGCACTGCGAGCCCTGGCTGGCAGCATCACAGCAGCTGGGGCATGAAGTCAGTAACAAAGGTAAGGCTCAGAGGAGGGAGCCAAGCACGACACATGAAAGGGAGCAATGAAGGGTTCAGCCTACAGAAGCCAAAAAAACTATTTTCAAGAGTGCTGAGGGGAGAGAGAGAAAAAAAAACCAACCACCAAAAAACTCAGTAACTGTTCTCTATGCCTATGACAAATAGCATCAGGTTTAAATTGCAGCAAGAGAGCTCCAGCTTAAACATGGAGGAAGGGAAAGGAAGCAATACTGGCTTTGGTCCCCATGAGTTGAGCTGCAGGACCACATCGAGGACAGAGCTATTGCAAAGGACCTGCTCGTGTCCTGAGGAGGGAGAGTGATTGGATACCCTCTGGAGCTCCTCCAGCCCTGTTTCTCTAGGACTCTGAAGCACCAACACACAGGTCCAGGTAATCCCACAATTAGCTCTCAGTGACATCAGTGAGACTCACTGGAAGGAACTGCATGGCCAGGAGCTCCCACAGGGCAGGGATTAAACATTTAGGGTCCATTTATACAGTTATCTATTCATCACCATTGACTGTATCAGGAACAAACAGGTTATCAAATTTTAAGCTTTAAACTAGTCCTGATTTGCACTTTATCAACTGTAGCAATTTCTTTCTTTTCCAACATCTTCTCAGGCTTGTTTCTTGATGTTTTTCTTTCATATACCAATAATTCCAATATGCTTTTCCTGCTACATGGTGAAGTAACAGACATTTGTTTCACTGACCTGCCTTTTATGATTCTCTAGACATGAACCAACAGCACAAGCCGATCCATAGCTTTGTATGGAACCATTTTTGTAATCTTGACTATTTATCTTTGGAAAACTGCTACATTCATAATTATTTTAAAGACAATTTCATTTAATAAGGATTGGAATTACTACTAGATAAACTCAGTGCAGCAAAATTTCAGACTAAGAGTAATTTTTCTGACTAACCTATGAACTGCTAGAAAATTGTGATTTATAATAGGCACAGTAATAGCCTTTAATGACTGCAGTGCTTCTGGGTATCCATGAAACAGTCTGGCTCATTTCAAAGCAAGAAAGGGCATCTATTTTATTTTTTTCTCCTTTATGGGTGGCCCATACATATCTTCAGGGTCCTTGGAGGAGGTTCCAACATCTGCACAGTGTGTTCCACACAGTGGCTGCTGTTTCCATGCTAATGTTAATATGCTGAAGCTTCTGGGACCCCTCCGAGCAGCAGCTCCTGCACAGCACAACGGGCAGGGAGCTGAGTTACTGCCACTCTACTGCAAAACTCTGGCAAGTGGCGAAGAACAGTGGCAGGAAAGCAGCGAGGGCAAAGCAAAAACAATTAAAATGTTGTATTGGAAGGGAGCAGAAAGCAGGAATGTGCAGGGGCTGGCAGAGAGAGATGCTGGAGCCTGGGGCCACGAGGCGTGGGGCAGCTCAAAGTCGCTGCTTCCAACGACAGCGCGGCCCATATGCCAGAACATTTGCCACTTCTCTCTCCCTCTGTGCAACTGCAATTCAAAATTAATATATAAATTAGGGGTAATGAATATAAGCAAGAAAAATTGTAAGCCTGTGGCAAAAAGAAATCTTGTTCAACCCAACTGTTTTTCATATTGCAGAAAACTCGCTTGAGAAACGTTCTCATGAAAGAGGTGAAGTTGCCAGTTCTAATGGCAAATATTTTGGGAAAACAGCGACTCTGTATGTTCTCCTTTATTCCACTAAAAATAAAGAGGAAACCAAGAGTTTTTTCAATTTAAATGTAACATTTCCTTACACCAGGAGACAAACTATGCCTAGGTTAAGTGTGGACATTAATGGAAGCAAACAGCAGAATGCTGGTCCCTGGTGTTTCAATTATTCTCCCTTTAGAGGTTATGCTTCCAAGAAATTAAAGAAACACAATTTCCCAGGCTGTTGCAATGTTTTCATTTAAATCTGTGTGATTTGTGCTTGCAGAAAAGCTCAGTTCATCCCTCTGCCTTCTCCCCTATTCACCTGCAAAGTGTTCCCCAGCACAGGGAGGCTCCTCTTAGAGCTGCTCAGCACAGGCTCAGCCAGAGCAGGCTCCAGGACCATGCCCAGCTGGATTCCACGTATCTCCAAGGATGGAGAGTCCATGACATCTCCAAGCAACCTCTTCCAATGTCTGACAACCCTCACACTGAAAGTTTCTTCCCACACTGAAGTGCAATGTCCTGCATTTCAGTTGGTACCCATTTTCCTTTGCCCTTTCTCTGTGCACCCCTGAGAGGAGATTGGCTCCATCATCTCAACACTCTCCCAAGGGGTTTATCCATGATGATAAAGTCTCCCCCTGAGGCTCTTCTCCTCCAGGCTAAACAAACCCAGTGTCTCAGCCTCTCCTTTCAGAAATACTAATAAATAAATATTAAAACAAAATAAAAGAAACAATTTATCACAGCGTACTGAGCAGCAAGAAAACCCTGGGATGGCAAAGCTGCCCAAGGACGTGTCTGGGTTTTACCTGAAAAAGCAACACTGGGGGATCATTTAGGCACCAAAAGGAAAACTGAATGTGAAGCCAAATCCTCTTCAGAACCTCTGGCTACTGCACAACAGGTCTGCACACACAAAACCAGATGCAGACTGAGTCCATGGAGCCAGCAGAGAATCCTAGCGCAGAGCTCCACATCAGGATTCTGGAGAAATCTGTCTCTAATCACTGGCACAGGTTCCTCTCAAACCTTTCGTCAAACGATTCAGAACTGGAAATTCCCAGCAGCAAATACTGGTCTTTGTTTTTCAAACACCACTTTCTGAACTTAGTTCTTACTATTTTCATTTGCCTAAAAATAAAAAATTCAGTTTGATACAGCAATGGCACCAATTCTGAGTACATCAGTAACCTCAAGTCAAACAGAAACTCCCTTCTTTCCCTCTGTTACTCAAAGCCATTGCAGGAAAAAATATTAAGAAGCAGATTTTTAATGAAATTCTATCCTCTGTAGTTTTAATCTCTTCTTGCCCTTCAAATAAGACTTTTCAGTATTATCTATATTGCTAAAATATTTTATGAACTGCACACATGGCCCACTCTGCTGTCGAACCAAGCACTTAACCAGCTTGAGTTTGCAAGGAAAGAAACCACCTCCAAAAAAACATTACACTCATTTCCAGGGTAGAAATTAAGGCAGAAGGAGGCCTGCACAGAAATATCAATGAAATTAGGCAATGAGAACTGGCATTAGGTCAATGAAAATTATGCAAGGAAATATTTCACTGCTAGAATAAATAAGTTTCAATTGCCACATGCAAAAACCATAATTTCCAGAATGCTTTCAGCATCTGCTCTGTGAGATCAGAGATCACGAGCTCTGTCAGCCACAGACAGTTCCTGTACAAAGAACTGACTTTAAAATTAACATTTTCTAACCTTAAAAGACCCAACATTATCGGTTTGGAGTTCAAAACAACAGGTATTTTACAATAAATAACAAATTGATACTGTTCCAGACATGGCTTGTTTCCTAAAAGCCTGAGCATAAATAAAGAAATGAATAAATTATTCAACAGAAATTGTTGTTTCATTTTCTTCCTTAATACATATTTAGAGTGCCTAATTTGAAGCAATGCAGTTCTTTAACAGAGAGATCCCTGCAAAAAGAGAGAAGCTTCAAGCCCGTTGTTAGAGAAGCAGATTTATTCAGATAAAAATCAGTTAACTCCCCAGAATGCAGAAGAAAGTAATTTTACTTGGGTTTGAGGAATTTGGTTCAAAGCTCTGAACTAGAAAGCAATATATACAGTTATTAAACAGTGTAAGGGGATTAACTCTACAGAGTGTTATTGACTACTCCAGTCTCATTAACTGCAACTTTATTTAGATAAAAACGTCATCTTAAGCATCATTTTTGTGTCAGAAGTTGGATCTGAAGAACAACATTAAAAATAAATGGGCACCAGCAGTTCCCCGATCTGCAGCAGCTCTTTCTGGGGTCTCCCCTGGAACTCATGATTGAAATTATGGGTTTGATTTGCAACTTGCCCATCATGAGAAGAACTGCTTTTAAAAGGAGTTGTCCTGCAGAATGTGAGAAGGGTTTTCTCAGAGGCAGCTCCACTGGAGCATGTGCAAGCTGAGCACAGAAAGCTGATGTCTGCCTGCCTCTTTTTCCTCCAAGAACGGAATGAAGAAAGGTTAGGGAAAGAGTTCTGTGTTCCCAGTGGACTTTCCCCTACTTTCAGATTTTATTAGGGAACTGTGGAGCTAATTACGTGTATGATAACTTCAGTGACTGCTTTTCATGCAGAATCACAGAGCAGCAAATAATGAAAACATGAATGGAAAAGCCTCTCTGCTTTTTAAACTCAGAGCACTGTGGAGAAGGCACTGGCTATTTCATCAGGCTGCAGCAGAGCTGCTCTGAGCACCAGCAACCCTCCAGAGCTGCTCAAAAAATGCATCAAACACCAGAAAAAACCCCAACATTTCTCATGGTCTTTCCTTTCCCAAAACACCCACACCACACACCAAAGGGCACTGAGCAGACACAGGGATGGCTGTGGGCAGAGGAGGCCACAGCCATCCTCCCACACCTGCTGCAGGGGCAGGAAACCTGTGGGAACCAAATTCCTACCAAAATTAACAACAGATGGGTTCCTGTGTATTTTTTGGACTCTAAAGCCAGGAAAAGTGGGAAGCTTCCACTATCTACACTATCCCAAGAAGACAGTGGATGCTGGGGCTCCTTGATCTGTTTTATGCTTTATAAATAGTATTCACAGCCTTCCTGAGCTTTAACATGGATGTGATGAGAGCTCAATAGGATGGAGGTTTTGAAACCTCAGTGGGAGAACAAAAGCTTTTGACCGTGAAGAATATCCTATCTATAAAAAGTTTAAAAGAGACAGTCTCCATGTTGAAGTCTTATAAAAATTCCAAGTATTTCAGTAAAGCTTTTATGTATTTTATTCAATTCTAACAAAAAAACAATGCTGGTAAAAATCCTAGTATGGAAGCAATTACATTTTTATACATTTGCATGAGCTTGGCTACCTTTGGTTTCATACACTTGCTTAAAGCAGAACATGCTGGCAGAGTTTATTCATCTTCCCATATGAAAATAAACTGTGCTTCCACACACTCACCCAAACGTAGCTGCCTACACAGGGGAGGTTCTGCTGCTCCATCACTACAGGCACTGCTTGGGGAGGGCAGCAGCAACATGAATCACTGCAGATGAAGAGATGCACAGAAAAACAAAAGTGGGGCTGTACATCTCAACTGCTTGTGCTGTCTCCTGATGGTAGGTAGAGCTGGGAGCTGGTTTGTTTGGCTGTATTTGAGAGGTGATGTGCTGTGATGGCTCCACACTGGAGAAATAATCCATTTAATACCTGGATGCCATTCCACCCACTCCCAGTTGCCACGGCCTCACAGCATGCCAATAAAACCTGAGCTTTTCATTTTGGAAAATGTATTTTTTATTAATTGGACAGCTTTAAAAACTCTACCAAAAAATGGAAAAGGAGTAATTTGATCACATTGCACAGCACTTTCAGCATCCTACTCCTTGTTTCTCTCTTTCCCCAAGAGGCCACCAGTCATCATCACTCCCCTCCACCTGAGTTCACACTCGGGGATCAGCTTCCCTGCTGAAGTGCCTTTGGTGCAGCACTGCACGTCACTGCTCCCCACCCCTCAGGACCAATGTTCTCACTACTTTAAGTTAGCATTAATAATTAACAAAGAGAAGAAGATACCCGTGCTGCACTCGCCCTCTGCCACACTGCAGGCTTTGAGATTTTCCCCTTAGGCTAAAGGAGAAGATAGTTAACAAACCTATTTTAAACACTATCATGCACCAGTGATCAAGATTAAGTTTATTATCCTGCAAACAGAAGCAAAGACAAAAAAACATAACAGATTACACCCCAGTAACTTTCATTAGGAGACACAGGGACGGCATTTCTAAGGAAGGCACCGACTTCACAAATCACCTCAGCTAATACCCCATCATCAGGCCACAGTGCTGGCAGTGATGTGCAATATGTGGTATTTGTGGCACTGCTGGGGAAAACTATTTTAAGTCTAATTAACACGGAATTTTTAGAATGCAGATGCTTTTCATTTGTACAAAAAACAAAATGCCGTGACATTTCTCCCATCCATTTATCATAAACAAGTTAATTACTGTGTAACAAATAGCTCCTGCTAGAATCTGTATGTTTTGAGCATGTTAGGGAGCTGACTCAGGCAAATAAGACAAACCACAAAGTAGTAGCTAATAGCTTACTGCATACTTATAATAAAACAATGACTCTGTAAAAGCTCTTGTTGTCAAATTAAAGCTAAGCTATTTCCATTGGAATAAGCCAATTACAAGCAGTCATTATCTATTTAACTTGATTCAAACCTAGAATACTATAAACATTTTCATTTTGATGCATTCATAACACTGCATACATTTGAGAGCTGGATATTACAAAGCTTAAAAGGGAAATGTTGGGTTTGTTGCCACGCAGCTTATTCCGATCCGTGGAACATCCAAACTTCCCTGGGTGGTGGAAGTTCACCACTGTGCTGACCTCTAAATACTCACTGATTTCTGATGAACAAACCTTCAGGCAGTATAAACTGTCCCACATCTCCTTCCTCAGGGCAAAGTGAGAATTATGCACCACGAAGACCTTAAGTTTGCTCACTCAAATCCCCCCAGAGCCATCGGAACTACAGACACACTTTTTTCCTTCCCTAAATTCCATGAAAGCACTGACAGGTGAATTCCTGCCTCCTTTCATTTTTTCAGGCAAACAGTCCCATTTGGCCTGAAGATGAATTACTGAATGCTGATGAATAAGATGGTGGTAGCTGGCAGCAAAGCTCTGCGTGGTAAGATGGTGTGAAACAGTACATATGTCAATCTATCAAACACGATAATGTAAGCAAGCTGAACCCATTTTTGGTCTGAACTATTGTACAATACTTCACCCAGATGGAAGAAAGAGATAAACATTTTAGGCTTCAGACACATCAAGTGTTAGGAAGTAAAATTAAACCTAAACTGGAAAACTACCAATTTTACATGCTAGAGTATATATAAAAAACAACACAAGCATGGAGAAGAACTTTCTTGCCCATTATTGTATAAATTAATTAGATATATTTGCTTCTTATGATAAACAACAGCATGTATTTGACTGCAGATTAAAAGGTGTAAAGATGATAGTTTACTTATTAGCAAACACAGCATTTGCACTTTTTTTCTTCCTCCTTTGGTTGACAAAATTGCTTACAAATCATGGAACCTGTGACAATGTTACCAGGACATGAATCTTACAAGGGGGGCAGGGACACAGAATTCCCCATGAATCTTGCAAGTGGGCCATGGATACATAATGTCC
The DNA here is from genome assembly GCA_026770055.1 of Myrmophylax atrothorax. Lineage (NCBI taxonomy): Eukaryota > Metazoa > Chordata > Aves > Passeriformes > Thamnophilidae > Myrmophylax > Myrmophylax atrothorax. The sequence continues at coordinate 10,670,501 of JAOXXN010000252.1, forward strand.
CCAGGGACACTTCAGCCCTAAATCAGGCAGGTTTGCCATGACTAATGTAAAACTACAGCTGGTCCCTAAAGGATAATATTAAATAGAAATAGATTTTCATTCAAATCAACTTGACAGCCTACGTAAATATAATTTTGTATTTATAAACTATCATTTGAAACTGAAATGAATTGACAGCCACTGTGCTGTCTTGAAAGTCACTGCCAGCTAATGCCTCCAAAGAGACCTTCTGCTCCATCCCTGTTGGCCACCTCCATAAACACACAGAACAATTTATCAAGTACTAAACTGCAAAAAATACTCTTCTGAGCAAATATATTTATGACATGGCTTTCTACACTGCTTGAAGAACATTTTTTATCAAATAATTTCCAAAGCTAAAAAGGCATGAAATCTACTCAGTTTCCAGCCTGACCCACAAAGCCAGTGTAAATCTTTGGGAAAAATTGCTATTATGTTTGTAAACTATTGGGATTTGGTCTCCTCAGTGTTGCTGTATTCCTGGGCTTGCCGGTGTCAGTTCCTTATTTGGTTACCTTTCAATCTAAAAGCAAACTCTGCCCAATGTCTACTAATTGATGTCAGGCCAAGGCAAGAGAATTCCTGAACTGCAACACTAACTGGGCTCAGAAACAGGACTGATTGCCAGCTCATGTAGAGCAAAAATGTCCAGTCTGGATTCTGCTGAAGCCAGAGAGAACACTGACAACTCTCCCTCTCTTCTGAGAAAAATCAAAGTAACAGAGCAGGTGTTTGCTCTGGAGGAAGACAGAAATCCCAGCTTTCTGGCAGAGAGATGCATGTGAGTAAAAGCACACAGAGGAAAGCAGCAAAGGGTTTATAAACCCTTGAGTAGAGCATGGCCTGATGTGCTCCCCAACTTCCTGGGGTTGCTGAAAGGGTGGATTTTGATCTTCAAAAATTCTCTTGGAGTAAAACAGTGTTTTTCTGTGTCATGCAAATATAAAGTTTAATTATTTTTAACTTGAAAGAGAGACAGATCAATACACAGGATAATCTATTGTTATTTGGATTATGAAGACGTCTTAGAGTTTGCAATCACAAAACTGGTTATAATCCTGCAATTACTATAAAGCTAATTGGTAGTTTCTTTTTTGCCTATGTTTTCATGTTGTCAGTGGGGCAGTAATGAAAATGAATGCCACATTTGTGAACAGAATGTCTGTAGGCTTGTTTACCACATTTCCAACAACAACGTCTGCTTTATCATGCATTTCAAAGCAGGGATAATTTAGGGATCTTTGAATTTCATACATAAAAATACTTTCTAAAATCTCCAATGTAGAGCTCCTTCAGATGGGGTGGGAGTGGGAGACTTAAGAGTGGAGAGCTGACCTCGCATACTACAGCAAACAATCCACCTGAAGCAGACAGCACACGGACTTCAGTGATTCATCTGTATTCAAAACTGTGCTCAGGTAAACCACTTAGTGTTTCATCCTCCTACAAACATAATTCTGCAGACAATTTCACCATCAAAACCAGCATCTTTAAGCCTCCTTTCACCTCCCAAAAGTACAGTTATTGCAGAAGCTATTAAGCTTTTTATTCCACTTACCTTTGAGTAACTTCTGCCCTTCCATGATGTTTTGGGAGACGAATGCTGTGTAGTCTTGTTCTGAGAAGCCAGGCTTGCATGTGGGTCTAACTGTAAGATCCCCATTGTGTGCCTGCAGAAACAAGGAAAACATACACCATGACTTTCATCATTTGGGAAAACATTTTGCACCCAATGATGAGGTATTTTAGGCATGGGCAAACCCGCACAGCAAAGCAGTGTGCAAGTATAAGCTGCTGGTGTTAGAGTGCCTATCTGTTGGAGCGGATCCATACTGTAGCTGCAAAAATAAAATGGGCCAGCAAGTAGTTGCCTGACTACAAGAGAGCATTGTTTGTAGGAAGGCTGGGATACTGGGCACTGTCAGAAGAGGGGAGGAAACAAAGAGCAGCAATTCATCAAGGCGAGCTGTGCTCGCACTGGAGACACGAAAAGGCCTGATGTTGCAACATCCAAATCACTGAGGTTTGCTATTGAGAAACTGGGCAAAGCACAGGACAGAAACGGGAGAAACACTCAGCTCACAGCAGCCTCAGGAACCTGTGACCAGGTAGAAACACCCTTCCTTCCCCCTCACCCTGCAGCAGCCTCCAACCTCTGCTTGCTGCTGCCTCTGGGACCCTCCAGGCTCTGCACTTGCCCCACCAATGGGAGGGGATGGAGGGGATGGAGGGGATGGAGGGGATGGAGGGGATATCCATCAAAAATGTAACAATGCACAACATGTCAGGATCCAGGAGGAAGCATCCAGATAGACACTCAGCTGCAACTTTGGACTGCACAGAGGGGATCCAGCCCTGCAACA
>JAOXXN010000252.1:10707000-10717973 GCA_026770055.1 Myrmophylax atrothorax
TTGCAGACAGTGCTGAGGTCACCTCTGAGCCTCCTCTTCTCCAGGCTAAACACCCCCAGCTCCCTCAGCCTCTCCCCTTTACTGGTGATCTGGATGAGGGGATTGAGTCCATCATTAGCAAATTTGCAGGTGACACCAAGCTGGGGGGAGTGTCGATGTGCTGGAAGGCAGGAGGGCTCTGCAGAGGGGCTTGGACAGGCAGGATGGATGGACTGAACCCAATGGGATGATGTTTAACAGGACCATGCTGGGTCCTACACTTTGGCCACAACAAGCCCCTACAGCAGCACAGGCTGGGACAGAGTGGCTGGAGAGGGGCAGAAAGGGACCTGGGTGTGCTGAGGAACAGCAGCTGAGCAGGAGCCAGGTGTGCCCAGGTGGCCAAGAAGGCCAATGGCATGTTGGCCAGGTTCAGCAACAGTGGGGCAGCAGGACAAGGGAAGTGATTCTGCCCCTGGACTGGCACTGCTGAGGCCACACCTCGAGTGCTGTGCCCAGTCCTGGGCCCCTCAGTTCAGGAAGGATGTTGAGGGGCTGGAGCAGGTCCAGAGAAGGGCAAAGAGGCTGGTGAAGGGTCTGGAGCACAGTTCCCATTAGGAGCTGCTGAGGGAGCTGGGATTGTTTAGCCTGGAGAGGGGGAGACTCAGGGGAGACCTTATCACTGTCTACAACTCCCTGACAGGACGGTGTAGCCAGGTGGAGGTCGGTCTCTTCTCCCAGGCAGTAGGACAAGAGGGCACAGTCTTAAGCTGTACCCGGGAAGGTTTAGGTTGGACATTGGGAAGAACTTTGTTACAGAGAGAGTGATCAGACATTGGAATGGGCTGCCCATGGAGGTGGTGGAGTCACCGTCACTGGAGGTGTTTCCAACCTAATTAATTCTGTGATTCTGTAATTCCTCATGTAGAGGATCTTATTCTGCAATCAGGGTGCCTTTTTGTGCCTCTCCTGGTGCTTTGAAAGGTACAATTATACCCACAGAGCTACATTGATGGATTTGCCCATGTAGACAAGTTCTCACACAATACCAGGCTCATTTGTTTCCCAATCAAATATTACAGCTTTAAAGCTACCAGTGTTTCATTTACTTGTTTGGCATTTACCTTCCTTTTGCTGTTGATATTGCTTGACATATTATGCAGTCAATTGTTAGATGGAACAATTATTCCCCTTAACTGCTATTAAAAATGCCATCTATTTCCTTTTGTTAATCTCCCTGTGCCAGTTATTAACTATCCACTCAACTAATGTTGTAACTACTACACATTTCACTGCTGAATGAGCTGTACTTGCACCAAACATAAAAGGCAAATCCTCACTCTCTTTCCCAATCCTGTTCCCACTGGTTAGGATTCTTTGCATCTTTTTCTTATTCCTTGCCCACAGCTAAGTGGATTTAAATCATTTGCTAAAGATATAGCTATTATATTATGAGAGAGGCTGTTATATTTTTCATTTGCTATCAAGCACAGATCCAAATGCAGGAGAAAAATCTTCAAACAAATTTGAAGAATTTGCTTATAAGCTACCCATGAAGATGCACATTGCAACTGGAGACACAGATTGCCTGTGGCAGTACCTTCCTCTAGTTCCCACTTGTTTCAGCAAATAAATATGGTAATATAAAAATCAGAGCTTGAGTATGTGCATTCCAAGCCTCTGAAAGCCATTTTATCTTTGGGTCACTACAGTATTTTTAATATTGTAAAAGGTGGATTGTTGCAAAAGGTATGAGGGGGGTTGAACAGCCCACAGATTATACCCACAAAGTGAATATCCTACAAATTAAAACAAAAATGAGGCAACAAATCTAAGTATACAAAATAATTCAGAAGAAGTTAGTGCAATCTTAGCTAATCAGATCAAGCTTCAGGACACTTTTCCCAACTGAGGCAAAGTGTTCAGAACATGGTTGTGTTGCTGAGCTGTCATTAGCCCACACGTGTCAGGTGAGCTGAGTAACCTGGAAACCCTGAGCAAAGCCACAGAGCTATCTTAGATTCCTGCTGCCCCTTCCCCCTGACTGAAGTGTGCTGGGCACTCCTCACAAGGAGCTGCTGCCTGAGATTTGCCTGTCAAAACTTACAGCAGGATGAGGTAATAGAGAGGAGCACAGGAAAGGAAAAAATTCTCCTGCAAATTGTGACATGTTCCCCAGGTGTAATTTGAAGGGATTTCCCAGGGACTGCATAACCAGTTCTGTGCTCTGGGCTGAGCCACAGTAAGAGCAGCACAAACCCTGCATTAACAGAAGTGACAATGCAATCTCTTGTTTTTAAATCAGATGTCAAGAGGAAACTTCGTCATGAAAATGCAAAGAGACAGTGATGGACAGCCAGGTATTTATTGATTTTTACTACAAAAATGTTGTACTCTGTGTCTCAAAAGGTGTCTCAGTTACCTGGAAAGGTAATTCTACCTTTTGGGAAGCCCAGCCCTGTATGACCTGACCTTCCCTGGCCCTAACTGGATCTTTCAGTATGAAGAAATGCTAAAGCCATTTTACAACTTGAGCAAGGTGAGAAGCAACATCTTGTGATTTACTGTCTCCCTTAGCAGTGAGGCATAACCCGAGTGCCATCCATCTCTGGCATGTTGGCTGTAATGTTTGTCCCAGCATGGGTAGGAATTCATGACCTTCTCTAGACATTAAATATTAGGAGTTCTTGAGTGCTACTGCACTTTGTTAAAACAAAACCATCTCCCCACAGGAAAGGGACGTTGTAAATTAATATGAAAGTAAAAATTCCTCAGCAACTTTCACAAACTGGGATATAGTGACCAAAAACCTGTTTCTTATGAAGATAGAAAGACAAAATAATAGTCCCATTGCATTCAAACCACTAATGTACTGAAACAATAACTGCTGCTACTAAAGTGACTTGTCAGGTGTTCTTCCAAAGCTTATCAGAAAACCTGTGACAGGTTTTGTTGAGACTTTATTTAACACCCCAGTCACTCACTCTGTCATGATTTGCTTCTGGCTTGTTCCTGTAGGTGTTCCAACCTCTTGCACTTCGACGTTTCACAAACTTTGCCAGCAATATATTGGATTTGTTAACCAATTCTAAACTTGTCAAGCTTCTGACTGTAACTTAAACCTACTTTTCCTCCCTCAAGAGCAAAACCCAAGGAAACAGAAATAAACTCAAGAAGCCCAAACTGAAAACCAGTGAGCAGTCTGAGGTGAACACTCCCCACTCCCTCTGCTCTCTGCCTTTGGAAATCCTTGGACATGGGCTGGGGAGCTCACACTGCACCAGGCACCAAGCCAGGGGAGTACATGGCTATTGATTTGTTCCTCTCATTTCTCCCTCTTCAATTTTCCCCTACATTCAATTAGAAATGAGTTTTGCCTTCTTTCCTGACCTGCTCTGATTAGGAAATGCAAATGTTGCTCCTCAGTGCCTCCAGCAGCAGCCCAAGGAGTGATAAAGGCCCTGCTGTTCTGCAGTACCCACTCCCAGCTTCACCCACCAGCAGCAGGCAGACACCTGCAGGAGGGCTGTGGTCCTGTAAGGACCTGCTCATCCAGGTGTGGCACAGGTCTCAGAAGCTTAGCAGCTGTTCAAGCCTCCTGGAAATTCAAGCCCTTCTTTGTTGCCTGAGCAGAACTGTAAAATCCATCTTGGATAAATGCATCTCCTCTGCCTTCCCTCACAACGATTTAAGCAAAACATCTCCCCTACCAACTTACTCACCAGCTGTACACAATTCCAGGGAATAATCAGGTTTCATTTGAAAGGCACAAACATCCCAGAATTCACTAAAACCATGTTCCACTGGGCACTTTCTGAGTGCCATGAACTGATTCATATTTTGGGAACAACAAGGTGGACTGAAAACACTCCCCAGACCACGTCCTGCATTTCAAATGCAGTGAAGAGAGAACAAAGAGGGAAAGTAATTTGTCATTTATTCTCAGGTGGAGGGCACTTGGTCCAGGGCTCAGCAGGGATCCCACAGCACACAGATTACATGGCTCTGCTATCAAAGTGCTATTTCACAAATGCCTTTGTGTTGAACAGAGTAATTAGTGCATTGGGAGCCCCAGCTCTCGGGCACTGCCTGTGCTGAGGGACAAGTGACTCTGGTAGTGCATCAGATCTGCTAAAACCCAACTGCAGCTTGGGCTCATACCAACAGCTCTAGTCACAGACCTTTCTCCTGAGGACACTTCTGCATTCTTTTCATCTTGTCCAATGAAGATATTACTTCTTGGGTACTAATTATACACCAGTGAGATCTAAATTATCTCCTTTTCTCCTGAATGACAGAGAAAACTGGACTCTGCCCCCCACAACCCTGGGGGCTCATTTCCAGACAACAGGGAACATTTTCTAGGCAGCTTTTTTCTTTTCAGGTGCTTCAGTACTGAAATGTTGCAATGCTGTGGAAATTATAGTTTGCAAATTAACAATGGGGAGTTGCAGAGTGATTTAGAAAACAGAGAGTGTCCTGTGGAGAGCAGAGAGATGGAACAGGCTGATGGCCATGTGAGGATGTGCTAACTGGGAAGGCCAAGGCTGGAGTTATCATTTGGTGTTCTAAGTCACAAACAGGTTAAATATGATCAATTTAAGATGATGTAAAATTTGCCCAATAAACAGAACTCAAAGCAAAATATGTCTCTTTTTTTGTCCACATTCTTCAGATATATTTTATAAATAAAAGGAAATATGTCAGCAATTTATGCCCCTGTATGGAACCAGAAACTCCAAACAAACCCAAGACTCTGACTTGTGCCACTCCTTTAAACAAGAACACATGCAAGGAAAGGCAATGACTCTTGTTTATGAAGATTTATGTGACAAGAGAACCAAAGAGAGAAGGCAGAAGGAAGAACCACATACAGCTTAGGAGAACTGGCAGGCTAAGAAAAACTTAATGAGCGATTTGGGGCCAATTAATGACTGGAAACAGCCAGGAGTGATAAGCAAAAGAACTTTTCAGTGGGGAACACAAATGCTGCAAGTTCTTTGTGAGGTAAAAAAAAAAAAAGAAAAAAACAAAAAAAGACTGCATCAACATAATCTGCTTTCATCTGTTTCTCTTGCTAAATGAAATAATCTGCAGCATCTGAAACTGGATTAATCATTTAGGTAAAACAAAGACCAGTGTCTTAGCACACCTCCACTCTTATGTGACTTCTGTGCCAGACCAAAATAGGTATTTATGGCATGAATTATGTATAAATATACACACATACATATGCATACATACATGTATACAGGACTATGATTTATTCATTATTCTGAGACATTCTGGATAAAACAAGTGGAAACCAGTAGAGGAGGATATGCATTTACACTGACAGAGGAAAAACTGATGCACATTATTTATGAAGCCTGTTCTGTCAAAGTGTGTTGGTTTTGATGATCCCATTCGAGGCAATGCCACCCTTATCTGTCAAGTAAGACACACACCTATCCCGTGCTCCTCTGAGGGAGAAAAAAGTGCTCCCAAAAATGCACACCTTATTATAAATATACATCAAGGCATGGGCAGATCAAAACATAAGCCTGGATATATGTATGCTTTTAATTGGCACCAGACAAAAACTGTACCCAGCATGTGTGTGCACAATCCCACAGCCACAGAGAATATTGGCAGCTTTGAAATCAAGGTTTGTATTTTCATTTCTGTTGGCACTGAAGAATGCAGAGAAATAACTGTCAGAAAACTGGAAAGCGGCAAAGGAAAAGTAAAGATATTCTTCTTATTTGTCAGAAAATAAGAAGTTCAGATGCATCTTGTCATTGAAACAGTTTTGTTCCTAATGCTTCATTTTTCCTCCTTGTAGTTGAAAACTATTATAGAAACTAATAGGGGTGGGCAGCAATCTGATTTTCTGTTGTGTGTGTCATTCTGAGATTTTGACAGGCTTTAGGGTTTTTATAATTAAACAAAACCAAACCAGAAAAGAAGTTTATTGGGAACAAGAATCTGATTTGTGGGTAGCTGAAATGTGTCATTCAGGTTCCAGAGATTTACATTTCCTAACAAGATAATCCACTTTCGGTTTGTCGCAAAGAGAACGATCAGAACTTGTTTTTCTCTGAAATGTGTTATTTTGATTAATGAGAAAAAATGGAAAAACACTTCACTGAAATATTTTTGTTGTGTAGAATTTAAATTTTATGTTATGCAGGGACTCTGGCTCAGAGCATTGATATATAGCACTACAAAAATGAAGGAAGCTCCATGGCAGCATTAAGTTAATTTTGGATTTACTCCAAAACCCCTAAGAGCAATATTTACTTCTACATTTTTAATAAGAAAAAATGTGCACAAGGTACAAAATATCCTCAGACCCACTAATAAGAAGGAAGAACAAACAGAAAAGAAGACTAAAAAATATTGCAGAAAGGGAAGGGCCTGCACATGAACCAACACTTTGCATGGAGTTTAATGAAGCAAACACTGGAGGTTTTAAGAGATGACAGCAAACATCCATTTCCTTTATTTGTACCACTACAGTTTCTAAAGAATGTAACTGGAGATATCCTCTTGACTGAGAAAATGTGTGACTGTTACAGCGGGAAAGGTAATTATTTTTCCCTTTTGAATTTGCAGCTATTCTTAAAAGAAATGAAGTCCTCAAGTGGAATTCTCTTTTATCAAGGAATGTCTTTCCCACAGCCTCCTAGAGAAAGCATTCCTGGGAGTGGGTGGTGTGGGAAAATCCAAATATTGTCTGCTTTCAGGCAAAACAATTAATTTTTTAGGAAAATTTTGCCTCCCATTTACACTGACTCGGATCAGAGCAATCCCATTAACCCAGGAAAGCCCCAAACCTCTTCTCCCTCTCCAATCCAGAACTACAGTTGAAGTGAAATTCTGCCCTACACTTTTTGACTCTGGGAGTTAATCCTGATCTCCATCTGCTTCAAACCATTTCCTATTAACTTTTACAATGTTGGCATCTCCCTTTCTAAGCAAAAATACAAACCTAAATGTTACTCTGAAGCCTCAGGTTAGACCTGCTCACTCCAGGTTCCCAGTGACAGAATTCCAGCTGCAGGATGAAAACGCACAATGCCTGAAGGGATTAATCAACATCTGAATGGATTAAGGAAGCCCAAGCCCTCAGTCCATTATTCCCACCAGCCAAAGATGGAGAATAATTTGCCGACCATCCTGACCAGCGTTGCTCTGCAGCAGTGAGGGCACAGAATTCCCTGGGGAGGAGATGCCACCATTGAGCTGGGGTTGAAATAAGGGCTCTGTTGGGAACTACATGGGAGGAGTCCCTTCATTCCCCATTGGGCCAAAAGCCATTTGGGAACAGACAGACACAGAGAAATGTTCTCTCTTTGGTTGGTAATGTCCTGCTTTAAGTCATTCAGTCCCACAAGCAAGCTTTTTTCCCAGTGATTCATGTTGCAGGAGTGTTGTAAGGGAAACCAGATCTTGGTAGCACAACTGTTCTGCTTTTCCTCTTGCAGGCTTTGAGCTCAGTAGGTGATTTGGGGCTACAGCTGCTATTTGTTCTGCATAAATGGGATTCATTTTAATAAATATGATTCAATAAATATATAGAAAAGGATTAATTTTTAAATGAACTGAAAGAGAAGATCAGTGAGTATGGAAACACTCAGGATGGCTTTATCTTTTAAAGCTAGGATTGTCCAGAAATGTTTAAAAAAACATAGTGTAAGGATCTCATCTAATTCTCCAGTCAGAGATGTGCTCTCCCCCATGGCACTCAGGGTCAAGCTTTGGGCACTGGTGGGTCAGGTCACTTCTCCTCTCCCTTAAAATACCTCATTTCATCAAAAGAAAAAAAATTATTAATGGGATTCAATTACAAAACAACCCCTTATTGGGACCAAATGTGGCCTTCATTTTAAAGGGACTAAAATCATCTGAGACTGTATCTGATGGAAGTGGAGGAGCTGAGCAAGTGTATCAGTGGTTTACATGGCTAATGAAAAGAAAATTATCTTCTGGTGCCAGCTGTGAACAAACCCAAGCAATTATCACCTCTGTATTTAATAAAGAGAGAAAGAAAAGCAAAAGAATGACTGTGGATCTGTCCTTCCTTCCATTTCAGTAACAACAACTCCCTGAATTGGTTACCACTACTCAGGAAACTCTTTCAACCTTCACTGGAGGATTTGCAATAGTGTTTTGAAATTTAAATCTATATTTCAGAAACAGCAAACAGCACTTTCCAATGGCATCCCCTCTATTTATAGCATTTTCCAGAGACTGTGTAGACTCACAGAGGAAGCCAGAAATATTTACAAAAAATTTCTCCATGTGAGAAAAAATGTTAGGGAACAAGTGTAAAACATGAAGGAGATGAATGTAAATGTCTTTATAAAATGTACCAAAGCTGTTAATTTTCTTATGGTCAAAAGTACTTGCTAATGACTAGAGGGAAAAATTCCTAAAAATCTGAGAGTTAGCTGGGAACAAGGGATGGCACCACAGAGGGTTTCCTGGAAATCTCTCATACAGCAGCAGACAATGGAAGCAGCTCTTAACTGGAAGGCAGGTTGCCTGGATTTCTGCATTAGCTTTGGGGCATTGAACAAACATCCCAGGCACTTAAGGGTTATACTTGTGTTTTATCTGTTTAAACAAAGGCTTTTTCTTTTTTTTTGTAAATGGATTACTTAAGCCAGCTATTATCATTATACTCAATGATATGTATTTTTTTGCTGGAAGACCTTTTTAGTTCAGTGAGGCTGCTTGGGCTGTGCTGTGTAGCACGAAGGAGATTTGTCTTATTTTGAATAAGAATTTTGATCATATGCCCCATTTCTCCCATCTAGCCCATCCCCATCCAGTCTGTCAGTCTAAGCACTCAGAAATTATAAAAAACAACCTGCATTAAAACAAGGAACCCTTCAAGCACTCTCAAAAAATCAGATTGGATGTTTTTATCATTGTTTTTCATGCAGTGTAGCAAACACCACAGCATTTTATTTATCTCCTTGCTTCTAAATTGCATTTTCCTCCCAGTGTTGTTGGTAAAGGACTCTCTTGTCATGCTCTGAGCCTTATCCAAATCCTAATTGTCCTCACTGGGTCACCCAGTGCCACACATTGTGGGCTCCTTTCAGCCCTAAGAACCTCTGATTCCACTCTGTGTTCTCTAATCCTGTACAGAGGTGCAGTGCCTTTAGCAGCATATATAAATCTCATTCCCAGACCTGTTGGAATAAACAGAGGAAAAATCCTATTAAACAAAAAAAAAGGTCCTTAATTGATACCTTTGAGTGAGGGAAGCATTGGCTCAAAAAAGGAATTGGTGGGAGGATGTGTGGAAAGAAGAAAAGTTGCTTATTTTTGGATTGTATGTGATGCAGAGCAAGCCCAAGGAACTCTCCAGTGAATGGGAGAGGAGCTGCTGCTGTTCCTGCACGGGAAGGAGCTGATGGAGCAGGGGAGGGTCCTGGTGGCCCAGCACGGAGGGAGTGCTGGTTCCACAAACCCTGGTGGGAATGTCCCACACAGCCCAGGGCAGTGGCAGTACAGGCTGTCACACAATGGCAGCAGTTCTGCAGATTTCTTTGGAAAACAAGCGAGGAGTAAAGACAGGGAAACCTGGGATACTTTATAAAAGAGATTTGAAGTCACGTGTAAGAAAAGCATGTTCAGTACTGGCAGCTGCTACCTGTGCACTCCAGGTCAGGCCATGCTGAGTTGGAAGCTGTTTGAGTAAAGGCCACACAAAATAAGTGCGTATTTTCTAATGTTCTGGTGCTCCTTCAACGCTGGTTTTATACCAGATAAGCAAAACTGTCAAGTTCTAGTCATTGAAGAATTAGGCCCTGGGGCTTCCAGCTATACACAGGATAGGGACAACCTCCTCATCTAAGCTCAAAAATGAACTCTGGGAGGTAGGAAAAACAGAAGAAGATTGCAATGGAAAGCTGAATTTCATTTCCTAGTAGCATATTTCCATACTGCATAACATTTTATCAATTCTACTTGCTATTTCACTAGTGAAAGGGTTTTTCTCTCTTTTCTTTCTTTCCTGATGCCAATGATAACTGCATTTGGCTTTTTTTTTTTTATCCCAGCATGATAATTTTGCAGTAATCTTTCCTAAATCTCAGCATGTTCTCAGAAAGTAAATGATGGCATAATTTATCACTATTGAAAATGCATTTTGTGCCATGACAGTATAATTAGACATTCTTTTCAGGAGACATATTAAGTATATACCAATGTATTAAAGCTCCTGTGCTGCAGATCCATTTAGCTGATTTATTCCTTGTCTCTGGCTACCTTGCCTTATCATGATACCCACACAGTTGTGTGTTCTCATTGCAAGGGAAGAAAAGGAAGCTCAGGCAAGGAAGCAACACATTGTAAGGAACAGTATCCGTAGGTTAACTAATTCAAGTGGGAACAGGATGCAATTTGGCTGCACTTTTGTACCAATTCAGAACACATTAATTATGCAGTGATCAAAATAATTTCACATGCATAATGCTGACCTCATTCACTAGAGGGCAACAAAACCCCAGTTTAAAAAACCTCCACCTTCTACTTTCAATGACAGAGCACTTTTAACAAGCTGTGGCATGGATTTCCTAATGAACACCCTATTAATTTTACATAAGTGCAGAATTCCTTCTGAAAAGCCAGTTAGGCTGTTGAATATACATGATGGAGCCTCCCAACAGGTGCCAGGAAGGTGCTGTCGGAATCTCAGCCCCTGCAGCAGGTTGGGGGCTGTGCTCCTCTCCTTGAGCATTGTTGTCTGACCCAGGTTACCCCACTGAGCTCCAGCCCCAAACCCCATCTTGAATACTGTAGTGCTTTTGTAGATCAAAGCATGTGGGTTTATCTAGAGATCATAAAGCTACTGATGTTCAAGCTGCTTAAACTGTAGTAATGAAAACCTCTCATCCATCTGACTGGGCTTTGCTTTTGATCAGTGTGGTTTGGGGACCGTTTTCTGCCTGGCTCTGCCCCCAAACTGCTCCTTCTCATATTACCTTCTCATTCTG
>JAOXXN010000252.1:10718073-10745992 GCA_026770055.1 Myrmophylax atrothorax
ACAAATGCATTTAAAAGAGCTAACTGTTGATGACACCATTTTGACATGATATAAACTATTGTTGGGGGTTATACCCATTAATCACTTTCAAGTGACATTAGAACCTAAAACCCAAATTAGTTTTTGACTTGAGAATCATTATGCTGTTGGAATCCACTAAAAATATCAGATACCACTACCATCGCCCCATCTATTCTAATTTCCAGATTTACATCAAGAGTCTAAATGAGATGCCATCAATTCATAATGTTGCCAGCGTTACTCAAGAGAGACATTGTGAAAATTGATCCATGTTAGGACATTTTTCATCCTATTTCTAACCATTCCCATGTCAGGCCCCCATTTCTAGAGCATTAAAGGCTTACAATTCACATACAAGAACCAACTTCAAAGATTTTAAAATAAAAACATCCTCCTCGTTTATCAAGCTACTCTCAAGCCCCATCTTTTTTCATGGTGAGGTCTCCCACAAATGAACTTGAGAGAAAAAAGGCCTTTTATCCACAAAGAAACTCGCTAAAGAGATTGGTCATTTTGTAGCTCCAGCTTAAAAGTACTTCCATTGGAGGAAATTAAACTAGTACCAGATGAGGGAAGGATGTATCTTAATTTGTGAAAAGTAAATGAACCTCCAATAACTTGACCCTAACTTTATAACTTTACGGTTCATGAGTAACTTAGCAAGTAAAGGAGATTTTCTAAACAATTTCCAAAAGCCATTTCTAAACACTTGCTTTATAATTGTCTTATGTTTATATAATTAATCCAATTTATCAAATTAATTTGTTAATAAGTCAAAAAGAGGTTGAAAATTTAATTGATAAAATGGGACCACCACCATAAACATGTTGAAGCACCCAATCGATGGGAGTCTCTTATAAAAGGCTTATCGTAGTTCATGATTTATGCAAACACAAAACTGCACTAGAATTCATCAGTAGAAATGGCAGGGATAAACTATCAACTGCGTTCAACACTAGTAGTAATAATGGTGAAACTACTGTTATTACTATTACAAGGGTGGAGCTGTGAAGCTTGTTTGGACGAAGACAGAGTTGCTTTGTTGCAACTCAAAGATTCGTTCAATGCCCCATATGGTGGCCTTGGCAGAGAAGGAATGTTTTCATGCTTAACCGAAAGGCAACAGAAACCCTTTGCTTGTAATTTTTAAGGGTGTTTGTAAGAAAGCCTGAAAGAGTTGATACCATCTCTGCCAACAGCCTACAACTAATTAGTTTACTGTGGGCAACCACGTTAGCTCTGCTAATTTAATTTGGAAAAGTTCACTCTGCATAACAAAATCTGGTTGCTGGATCTTCTCCTCGAGTTGTAAATAAAAGATAGCTATTACTGTTATGGTCTATTGAGAAAGGGCTTCATACACTGTGAAAAAATGATTACACAGACACAGACCCAACCAATTGAAAAATAATTATGTGAATTTGTCTTTTGTCCTTAGACGCAAATAATGGCTAATGCAAATAAACTGCCAGAGAAGTATTTTATGTGCTTTTTATAGCATGAATAGGAAATACATTTAACACATTTTTGATGAATAGCTGACTATTTTTTTCCATTGGTTTTACTACAGAAGATGATTATTTAGGACCAGATGCAAACACCCATCTCTTAAAGCACTTGCTCCCAGAAACACATCCTTAGCCTCTGCTTTGAGGGGGTTCATCCCAAGAGGTGACCAGACATAGACAAATGCATTCTTGCGTTTCAGAGGCAGCACAAAGATTAGGAAGGAGGGGGTGGGCTCAGAAGGGGAGAGATGTACAAATACATTTTTCTATTACACAGTTGACAGCCCCTTGGGAAAACAAGTCTAAGAAATGTGCAACCTTGAAATGTGTGCATGCTGCAAGGGATATTCTCAATGTGAACCCTGTGTTCTGATTTTCAAAGTCCTTAATCATTTGGCTCTGCTGTGAAAAGGGATGTGCTGAAGCTCCTCAAACAAAAGAGAGGTTGGGTTTGGATTTGTTCTCCTAGCAGGAAGGCAGAGAGTGCTGTCCCTGCTGCACCTTCTTGGCAGGGCCCTGCAGCGCCCACACCTCCTGCCTCCTTAGCAATATTCTCCTCTCCAAACAGTGCAGCCCCTCTTCCCACCAAAGTCTTTCACAATTTCCTTTGAAATGCAACTCATTATACCGAAGCAGAACTAAATAAAAAATACTCCAGAGAGACAACAGATTGCTGGATATAGATTAGATGTGCAGCCTAATCCTTCACAAGCATTAAATATTTAACATAATCACACCACAGGTGACAGGAAGATGTCTGCATTGTTTAATTAGACTTAATGAAACATAAGGAAAATCTGATACTAATTCAGGTCTAGCTTTTAAATTGATTACAATACTCCCTTTTTAAAGTACTTTTGCATCCAGAAAAATGTATTCTTTCGTTCATTAGCTGGGGAATCCTTGCCATGCAATGCTCAGAACCCATGAAGAGACGATCTGTTGTGCTCAAAAGCCCATGGATGAGTCTAACTTCTCTCTGCTGGGTTAAGGACAAAGCCAGAGGACTTGGCACTTCCAGCAGGCTGTAAAGCTGAGCTCTTTTGGTCATATTTTGTATAAGCCATTACGCTGGGGACATCATTTTTTTCTATTACCTCTTTTATGGCCTTATTGTTTACAAGAAAATAGATAGAGCATTTAATTATGAGATGGACTTAATGTTCTATAACAACTCCTGTACACAATACATTGCCCCTGGAACTCTGCTCACAACTCACATTAATGCGACAAATGAAACAAACCAAAACAGGACAGTGTAACAGAGAGGATGTGTTGCAAGAGGAGCGGGATATCTAATGCTATGAATCATTCCCTGACAATATTCCCACATCTCCCTGTTAAAGTTACGGTCCAGAACTTTATTTAAGCCCAGACAAATACAACATGTATTGTCAAAGAAAGAGGGGACATTTATGGCATGCTATTTTGTTTCCCAAACATCTTCGTTAGTGACATTAAGTGAAATAGCCTAAGAGTGGATTAGATCTTCAAGCAGTAGTTTCTCTACAAATGAAAAGTTAGAAAGGATTAAAGAAATCAAGCCATAACCTTCCCAGAAATGAATGAATCAATTCAATGAACCCCAGCTCTGCTGGAGCCACGATCAGAGTCAGCTCCAGAGGTTATCAGAATCATCACTGCATCTTGTTGGTTGGTGGTGTATGTCATCGTGGTACCTTAGAGGGAAGAGTTTATTGATGCAATATTGCAACAGGAGTTCTACAGCTCTAAGCTGCTATTAATAGTTCATTTGTTTGCCTGATGCCTTGTCTCCTTTCCTCCTCCTCTGGTTTCTGGGTGACTGCAACTCTTTGGTTTGTGTGGGAGCTGGAGCTGCTGTCACCACTCTCACTGTGCATCTCCTGTGTGCTCATCTCACACACAGGAACGTGCAATAGGTTTTTGATCTGGATTTGTGGGACAGACTTTAAGCCCCCTCTTTCTTTAAAACAATTAGTACCACACTCAATTCCTGCTGTGACTTTGGAATAGGGAGAACACCTTCCACGTGAAATAGCAAAACACTCATGAAAGTGATACAACAATAAATGCCCTTAATGCAGGTAATTAACACACAAACTCCCATTCACACAGACCCTTCCTTTGCTGTTCTCTGGCAGGAAGAGGTTGAGGCTTTTTGCTTTTTGCTCAGCTAACCTTTGCCATGTGGTGGTGAGTCACACAGCACTTATCTCTCTGAGTCCTCAGTACATACAGTTGTCTGACATGTTTCTGTCTGCTTTGTTCGATAACACAGCTGATGAAAGCAATAACCATATTCATGGTGCTGTATCTTATTCACTATTGTCCCAGGCAAATTAGGGTTTATCTACAGAGAATAATTGGGTAGGCTCTGGAAATTGCCACACTTACAACAGAGAATAGATAATAAGCTTACAGGAAATACATTTTAAATGATGGGCAGAAATCAAGGGCAATTTCTATTTTAGGCAGTTTTGTTCCAGGAACAGGAGAAAAAAAGAGGAAACACAATTCTACAAACAAAGAGAAAAATAAAGGATGTCAATCAAAGGAAAAAAAAATCAGAGGGAAGTATTGTTACAGGAGGACACTAATGGAAGGACTGAAGATGAGCGAGCTGCACAATCCTTTCATATATGAAGTAAATGGTATTTTAATTCTAGACAGAGGAAACAAAATGTTGTGAGTTGAGAACTTTTTACTCGCAGTAACTGGGAGACAACTGGGAGCATTAGCACCTGACAGAAGGTATTCAGGCCTGAAGGAAAGAGTTAGACCATGGGCGTGATTCATTCCCAGCTGCACAAACTCAGCTCAAGGTTGATGTAGTATATATATTTTTTAGGGCTCTCCTCTATAGAAGGTACATTGATAAACTAGAGACACTACTGAAGAGAGCAATAAAAATGATGAAGTGGACGCAGTGCTTGTCCTGGGTAGTCAGGTTGAATGAAATGGATATGTGGCGTCTGGAAAAGCAGTGACAAAGAGGGGACAGGCAGGTTACTGTGTATAAATAACTGAGGGTTGGTGACTGATACTCCAGTGAGAGAGGAGTGCGTTTTCAGGAGTTAAATCCAAATTCCAGGAGACTGTGATTCAGTAGTAGCACTCTCTAAGGATGCTAAGAACATCCCACAAAAATCCCCTGAGTAAGATTCCAGAAATATATCCCTGGCATTGCTTCCCATGTGGCCTCCCCTCTGGAGAGAAAGGAAAGGCACTGATCCTCACCAGGAGGAATCCCTGGCTAATCCTCTCCTCCCCAGGGCTGCCCACATGGGCACACTGGCACAGGAGGCAGCAGGGAGGGACCTGCCCATCCCACCCAGCCCATAGGGGTTCACTCACACCTCTGACTCTCCCCCAACATGCTGGAATGCCATTCCACAGGGGAATGCAGGCAGCAATGCTCCCTTCAGGCAGGGCAGAAACCACAGGCACAGCTCAGGCTCAGGTTAAAGGCAGGAAAAAGAAAACATACAGTAACAGGAAAAGAACTTCATGCAAATTTCCCTGGGATGGGCCCAGCCCCAGCAGAGAGCAAGGGGCAGAAAGGGCGGAGCAGCAGCACTGCAGGGACCTCACCCATGCCCTGAGCAGCGCTCACAATTCGGATGCCTGTCCTCAGTCATGGCTGAAGTCCCAAATGACCCTGACAAGGTCCTGTTCCATAAGCTTATGCTACAAAATGCACATAATCATCACCTGAACACAACAGTGCAGCTTTCTGTTCAGAATATGCCACAATGTTTGAGGGTTTTCACCTGGTTTTTACCACATTTCCAGCATGAAGACATCAGTGCGGAGCAAACTACAGATCACATTAACTGACCTTACACATCCTTTCCTAGGCTGATTTCCACCAGTGTGTGGGTTTCAGCTGTACCACAGCCCCTCCCTGGAGGGCATCTGGAATCCTCAGCTTTGTACCAGAGTTTCAATAGGGGAATATTAATGTTTAAACTATAATGGGTCTGATTTAATCTGATTTCATTAACATTTTATTAACAACAGTGTCTAGGCAGTAATTTTAATCATTTAACTGTGTTTCAGAGGTGGGGTGGGAGTTTTGAGCAATTCAGGGGAAATGACAATTCAAAGTCAATGCAGTTTTTGTCAAGCACAACTCACACACAATTGAAGTCAGTCAGTTGGCCATTACCAGGACACAGCACGGGCTGTATAAATGTCTTCTGTACATTCCTGCCCAACGAAAGAATTACATATGCTGACTCTGTGCTAAGCCCCACCAGCACAGAATCCACTATCATATTTAGCATAAAGCCCCACAGTCTTTCAGACTCCTTGAGTTGTCAATAAAGGCATCTTGAGGTAAAATCCTCAATGTGGTAGCATTTATCACCAAACTCTTATAAACAGGAAAAAAATACTTCAGCAGTTGATGAACTTTGAACTGCAGAACTTTGTGTTGGCAGCAAGACCAGATATAGATCCCTGCTCTTCTAATCACTAAATCAGAGACATCCAAACACTTGAAAGAGCCCCCTTAGGTTTTGGCTGTGCTTTGCAGACAGCTGTGATGCTCCGATGCCTCCCAGTAGAAGGCAGCGATGTGCAAACACTCCAGACACTGCAGAGCACAGAAGCTGCTTCTGGCTGGCATCAGCCCCTGCCTTTGGCAGCTGCTTTTCGAGCCACAACTCTGTGACACGCGGGCCTGAGTGGAGGAGGAGAAAGTGAGCAACATTTCACTTTGGGTGCAATCCAGCTCCTTACTCCGTGTGCCATTTGCAAATGAATGACAGAATTTCTCAACATTTTTGTTGCAAATAAAATCCAAGAGAAAATCCTCTAAGACACAACATACTTCAGTACTTCATACTTAAACTACCCCCACTTATTCTGAAGCTCCTAAGCTTTCAGCGTTTCACAACACAATCGCTTCTGGATTACAGAGAGAAAAAAGTGTGCATATTATACAGCACTGCATCCGATTCTGACATTTTTAAAGACTAAAGGACTTGAGAAACAACTGCCCCGTCCTCCCCAAAGATAGCAACAAACAGCCAGAACTCAAACATAAAATTAAATACAGTTTATCTCCTCCATGACATCTCTATTATATACACCAGATTGGAAGAAGTTTGCAATAATAACTCTCCCTCTCTAATATGATACTTATTTCAAGCACTTGAGAACAGAAAATAGCTCAGAACATTCTCACTCCAAGCCTGTGTCCTCATTTCTCTTTAAATTCCAGCCCAATCGTAATTCTTATCCTGGTTTATTCAAGAGAGAGCACTCCATCTCCCACATAAATTCCTCTGGATTTCCAAGAAGCATCGATGCCAGCTGAATGTGACTGTAATAAGCAAACCAGGGGTTCAGTAAGAGGGTTCTGATACCACAGGGACTTAGTTTAAGACCGAAATTGCAAAGCAATATGGCAAAGTTACAAAATAGAGGCTCCTCTGAAGCCCTCAATTGAAGTGTTGTTCAGGTAAACCTGATCAAATTGGTGCTTGGAGCTTTGTACTTAGGAGAACAAATTTTTCCAGTTGTCCTATTGCTTATAAATCAGAACAGAAATCCCAAAGAGCCAAGGGCTCCTTCTAGACACTTCAGAGCTCAAATCTACTCAGCAAAACACCTGATTATGATGCTCTGAGGTTTGCAAACAGCCTGAGTCAAGGGATTCTGACCTGCATCCACCCAGTGAGTCAAAGGATGCTGTTACTGTTGCATCATTCTTATTGAGTTTAATACAGCTTTGCTGCTCAACACACCTTTTAACAAGTTTTAACATATTAGCAGGATGTTGCCAGCACTGTACAGTGTCAAATTAATGCTGTTAAACATCAGGTCTTTGTTTACAGTGTGAAAATAAGCTGCTGTTGAACAAATGAGTAGGTAAACATTTACAAATCAGGAGAAAAGGCTGCATAGTTAAAGCTGGGGTGAGGGTGCTGCATTCCTGTCTCCTTTAACAAAAACTGGCACAAAATTATTCCAAGGCAGTCACATGAAGTAGAGTGACTTTTCATGGTTAGTTGTCTTCATGGGACTGAGTGAACTTGAGCAAAGCGCCAGAAGGAGCATTGCTTTGTGAAAATATTGAACTTGAAAGCAAAGATGCTCCCTGTACAGATAATGGGCTCATGGAACAGACAGCCAGATAACACATTTACATGAAGCCTGAATACAGCCCAGCAAAAGCAGAGACAGCACAACACCCTTAGAAGGAAGGTTTGGCTCCTTAACATCTCTACAGTCCTTCACATGAAACCCTCAGCAATGGTTCTCTGTGGTACCTCTGAGGAAGGAAAGACTCACCTCACACCCCCAACAGGTACCAAACCCCTCCAAAGGGACTGTGGGGCACCACCAGGACTGGGGTGACTCAGGGAGACATAAAAACGAGCAGAGTGGTGGGAAGCTTTGAGCTGTCCCATTTTTCAGCACATCTTTGTGAGCACTTTGGTCTTCCTCAAAGCAGATGTTTTGTTTGGGTCTTACTCAAAGAAGTTTTCTGTTGCAACCTCATTTAAGTCAACAGGACATAAAGGGGAAAAGTAAAGCAAAAAATATAGGAGCTGTATTTTTAGTAGGCTGAACTTGGACCTCCTTGAGCCAACATAATTTTAGAACTCAAGTTCATCATCATAAGAGACTGTCCATGGAGGATATTCTTTTAAGGAGTGAAAAGACTCCTGTGCTGCTTGTCATGGCCTGAGCTTACTGTGCAGATAAAATTAATCCTGCCACAGACTGCATCTGGAATTGGAAGCAATTATGAAAGAGGCAAACCCCTAGAAATATATATATATTTAATACAAAACTTCATGGACAAACTACAAAACATGCCCTTCATCCTCTCCATACCACAAAAATCGGGTTAAATTTAGCACCACTCTTATTCCTGACCTGGAGTTCTTTCTACTATCGACAGACTTGGACAAACATCCCACCACGGTTTTGAAAAGCAAGTGCTGACATTGATGTGCTTCCTGCCACGAAGCACTTCAGCCTTGCCAAAAATCTCATCCACTGCTTCTCATGAATGTGGCATTAGAAGTCTACATACAAGTACAGATCAAATACAAAAAAAAAAAAAAAAGGCACATCAGGCTGTTTGCCTTGACTAAGATATATTAGAGCAGAGACTTTCTCCCTACCAGCAAAGGAGTGAACGTGGCCACACCAGACACCAGAACTCTCCGGTCAGCAGAGAAGGCAAATACCCAGGGATACACAGCAAAACACAGGGATTAGCCCAGAGTCAGAGAACACATTGCTCCTCTTGCCCACCTTAAATAATAATCCTCTTTTACAATGGACCTATTGGCAAGAAGGAAACATTGAGAAGCTGCTTCAGCTTCAGGCCACTGGCTGCTGAAGGACCATGTCCCAGCTGGGGAGGAGTTGGCCAGTCTTTAAGAAAATGACTTCCTATGCACAGGTAAATTTTGGGAATGTAAAGGTTTGGATTACAACATCCAATTTATTTATAGACAATAACTTACCGGTATTTATGTGTATGGAATACCATTAATATAAATCAGCTCATAATATTTTGGTAGAGATATCAGTCTAATTTGAATTTTATATTGCGCAGTAGTATTGAATGCTAGACTTGATTTTTTTAAAGTAATTAATGAGCTAAGCTACCTGAGAGAAAAACAAAATGATGATTATAATTAGAAGTGTTCCATGGCTGCTACCGACTGTTTGGATGTACTTACGGGTAGCATTTCTAATTAAAACCCTCTTGATGCTCAGACATCTCTCTGTTCATTCCTTATTAAAAGAGGGGGATTTTTTCTTTTTTTTTGCATTAAGGAATCCCTTAATAGAAAAATAATAGAAAAAGTTACATGTAATTATAATCCCTGTGCTATTTGTGGTGAGCTGTTCCCATGAGAAAATGAGCTGCAGGTGTGGAAGAGTAAGAAGTGGTGCCACTGATTTCACTTGTTTGGAGTATTCCACCTGGAAAGAACTTGGAATTTAACTGGCATTTTCAAAGGAGTCTGAAGGGATTAGGGGGTGTCAGGGTGCCTGACATCCTGGGGGCTCTGTGAAAATTGTATTGTATGGGGAAGAGAGGAGAAAAAAAAATAAATCACCCCAAGTTAATCTGCTGAGAATTGTAAAGTCACAGTAAATTATAAGCACAGTCCAGGACTTCTGACTGTGAGCCTGGGACACATGAGATACAGACTGGCTGGCAGTCAGTAAGGCTGATCAATGTTTTCCCAGTCAAAATAGATTTTAAGCCACTGTTTGCAAACAAAAGTTTCATTCATTCATGCCAGTGAAGTCTGTGAGGCTGCAGCAACCACCAGGCAAGACTCTGCCATTCACATGTCCAGTATCAGCTTCAATATTCTACATACGGGGGGGGAAAGCTACCCCAACCCCCCATTTGCCAAGTTGCAGGGCTGGCAGTGAAAGGTTAAGTTATACCAAGAGGATTTCTTTCTGCTACTGCCCTGAGAAGGCTGAGTGTCTTTTCCTCCCCCACACCGAGCTCTGCCTCTCCCAGCTCTTGGTGGCTGATGTTCCCATTACTGGTGCAATTATGTTGATGATTCTGAAGCTCATTAACTTGCAATGATGGAATGGAGTGGGGCAGTAGCCCTTGTGCAGGTGCAAACTGGCACACCTTCACTGGCTTCACTAAACTGATGCTGGTTTATACCAGGGGAGAGTCCCACCACAGAATTGGTGGTGTTGGTCAGGTCAATAAGCTCCAGCAGCAGGAAATTCTGCCTCCTGCTTCACTTCAATACCAAAAGGTGAAGAGAAGGCTGAAATAAGGTATAATTAAGTCCAGAACTGTATGCTTGAAAGATGAATAGCTGCTCCAGATGATCTGAGGAGCTGGAGATAATCCATCTCCCCAACAAACCCCCTTTCCTGGCCCAGGATTTGGCTGGAAGTACAAAGGACACAAAACAGCCTTCTCTTGTTCTCCAGATTTTACTTTTATGAAGCAGGATTTCTACACATTTGATGTGTTCAATCATTTCATGATCATTAGGTATAAAGTTTTTTAAAAAAGCATTTTGAGGAAACATCTTAAAAGGCTCTTGAAACAACAGATATGCCTTTGAAGCTGAGTCATGGAGTGCAGGATGTGCTCTCCTGTCTCCCAAACCACTGGGAACTTTGGAGCCAGAAAAAACAATGTCATGGTGGGAAGTGAGGAAACCTTTTTTGCTTTGCTAGCAGGTGCCTTGCTGGCCACA
Organism: Myrmophylax atrothorax; assembly: GCA_026770055.1. NCBI lineage: Eukaryota > Metazoa > Chordata > Aves > Passeriformes > Thamnophilidae > Myrmophylax > Myrmophylax atrothorax. The sequence goes on from JAOXXN010000252.1 coordinate 10,728,803, forward strand.
GCTTGCACGTTGGGGAGTGCTGGGACAGGAGCACATGTACTGAAGTGCCAGGAAAGTCAAAGAGAGAAAGGGAAAAAGGAAGAGGAGTGGGTGGAAAAACCCCATAATATTGCTTGGTTTGGGGAAAAAGAACAATAGGTGGATAAAGCCACCCTGCTAAGTTTAAAGTGCTCTTTTGATGTCAAGTAGGCCACTCTCTTATGGGAAGAATAAGGAAAGACCCAACTCTGATGATTGCTTACTGATTTAGAGGGTTGGGCTTTGCAGCTTAATTATGCTGAGTTTTGGGTTTCTTCACAAATTTCAGCATGTGAAAACTGTTCTCAGCCACAATCATGAGTTTGGGAGTCTGACTGCTTTGATCCAGGTCAGCATAACTCAGGAGAAGAACTACCTAGAGTAGAATTTTTATTACTTCATGGAAAATGCTTTGCTTGCTGCCAGAATAGAAGCAGAATGCAGTGGACAGGTGCTTAGATTTATGTTTGTGTTGACCACTTTTGACCTGGATTTGACCAGTGAAATTGCAATATTCATAATGTGAAGCCCTTGGCCTGAGTTCTGTGATTCTCTCTCTTTTCAGTCACATGCAATCTTCTCCCTTATTAATCTGGATCCCACTGACACTCAGTTTGCAAACAGAGCAAGAAGTTTGTGCCCTTTTCAGTGTGGTTTGCCTGGGCACAGATCCCAGGGCACTCCCCTTGTTCTGAGCATGGCCATGCAGGGAGGGGTGGCTCTCCAGTGTGACAAGTGAAAGGCTGGAATTAAACATCAAGACTAATAAGGAAAAGTTGTGTTTCTGAAAGTTGAGCAAATCTGATGTGAAAAAAACTTCAAGCTGTTCCATTTGAAACCAACTGGTGTGCAAAATGCAATGTGGCCTCCCTGTCATTTCCATGCCATGCAAAACAAGCCCCTCTGGAGACATTGATTAGCCATGCATGACATTTATCTGCTGATGTTTTGCCATCACCCTGTGATGCAGGTAAGACAACTTCTCACTGAACAGAGCTAAAATCTCCTGCCCAGCTGGTGAGTCAGTGGAAGAGGCACTCACAATTTACAGCTGTTTGACACCCCTCAGCTCCTCACAAGGAATCAGCTCTGCAGCATCTTCCAGCAGTCTGTGCAAGCTTATTAAAGAGGTGCTCTGTGTGTAACAACAGAACTGATCTTTAATCTATACATCCTTCTCCAGCCACTCCTCTGTCTCAGGCAGGCAGCTTAAAAAAAAAAAAAAAAGGAGTGATGAAGGTGATTTAACATTGCAGAAAAAGGGAGAAACAACTTGAGGCTGTAATGGTGGAATTAAATCTTTTGCAAATCCCAAGATCATGTTACATTCCCACGATGAAAGGACTACAGGTTCAGTATTAGGAGGGAGACTCAATAAAGGGAAATGCTTCATTCTGGGTCTGATTAGGACAGAGACATAAACTTTTCTCTTTCAGTCATGCCAATAAAAATTTAACCAACACCTGCACATGCCAGAGATAAATGTGGGGTAATCATCTTCTACAGCTTTTCATATTCTGTTCCTTCTCTGCTTAGTGATGGAATAAAAAAGTGGAGGGAAGGAGATCTGAGCCACAAAGTAAGAGTGCAGCTCCAAAGCTTCCCCAAGCAGAAGGATTCAGCCTGGCTTATTACACGGTCATAAAATTTGAATAGACTTTCTAAGGTTAAAAGATGTTAAGTTGCAGACCAATCTTTAGTAAAAAGGTCTCAGAGGCATCGAGGGAGGTTATGGGAGAGTGGGCAGTGGGTGAAGGAGAAGATGTTACACTATGCACTATTCTGCAGCCAGTCTCTCTCTGTCTCACTCGGCTTTTTCTCCCCAAGCCCCTCAGTCCCCGGGGCTGGGTGGGAGCAGGGGCAGGGGCAGAGGCAGTGGCAGCTGCAGCTCAGTGCCAACCCCTTGCCACAGCTTCACTCCTTGCCTCAGACTGCACTGCACTACTCATGCATAGCAGTCTCTGTGAAATGGAATCTATTCTGAACTTCACTACATGAAAAGGAGGTTTGTTCCTCAGTCCTCCACATCACAGTCTTGTCTCCACTGTCCATGAAATCCAGGGAAGCACACTGCCCTGTTCACACCAAACTGACAGCAAGCTATGCTTGTGTTAGCATTGAGATATTCCTACTGATTTCAACAAAAAAAGAGTCCTAGTTTTGGGAAAAGGGAGAGAAAACATGCTCCCTTTTGCTAGAGGTCAGGTTTAAATCCAGGTCTGTAACACGAAAGCAACAGCACGTGCAAGTAAAATACTTGTGCCTCCCGTGGATGCTGCAACACACAGGTAAGGTGTGCACCTGGTCCTGAGCTGCAGAACCACCTCTGGGAACACCTTGGAGCTCAGACAACCACGCCACAGAAGAAGACATAAATCCAAAGTTATCAAAAATCTACCAGGGAAACACAGTTCCATATGTCACTCAATTTAACAATGAAATAATTAAGTTCTGGGGAAATGACACAATTGGAACTTGCCAAGCAAGCTTAGTATTCTGAGAACCCACACGGAAGGGCAAGGCAAGAGCCAGTTCTTTTGCTTTCTGTTCTGAGCCAGGTGAAATGCAGAGCCCTGATTTTCACAAGCAGCCCTGAAAAAGTCAGGAAGAGGAACTTTCCCTTGAGATTGTTTTCCATCTGAGGCAACACTGAATTCTGCCTTCCACACCACCACACAGCCAAGCTGATGACAGAGTTAACAACAGAGTTAATAACAGTCTGTGTTAATAACAGAGATCCGTGGGAGCTCCTACACTGCTCATTCCTGGGGACCTGTTTCAGTGACCATCAAGGTCCAAGCAGCACCAAAGAAGGAACATAAACTGCTTCTGTATCAAAGCTAATGAAACCTTGAAACTCTGCACCATGATCTTAAGTGGGTTTCTAAGAGATACTGAGTAGCTCTTGGAGTGCAAATGAGGCATAACCAGCCAGCCATGGTGACAATACCCACCAGAACAGACACCACTGCCAGCCATTAAACACTTAGACAGACTAAACTGGGAAGACAAAGTATCCACATGACAGTTTTGTAAGGAAGGTGGAGTGGGATTTAAAACAGTTATATATTCAGTAACAAAGGAAAGCATTTGCTTGTCATCCACTGGCTGACAGCTGCTGTCATGGGCATTAGTGAGCTGTGCCAGGAATTCCCAGAGCAAGGCAGGGAGGCAGCGGCAAAAGCTTCTTCTTGGTTAGTTAATGTTTGCCTGATGTTGTCCACAAAATTAACTACAGGCAAAAAAACTTCCCAGTGTGTGTCCATGTAACAATGAGATTTGCACACTCACTCCAGCAGTGACAGGCCCTGGGGTTCTTCTCTGCAGCTGTGAATGTGTGACTGACTTCCCAGGAGAAGAACAGCCCATCTAGCACTGCGACCAGACAAGGCTTGCTGCCAGATTTAATGCTCCTTTATTGGAGAAAATGTGAGAAATGGGGAGTGAAGGGCAAGATGTTTCTGGGATTTTCCTCCTTCAGGTTAGATTCATGGGCCTTAATGTCTGGTTTGTTGGTTTAGTTTGGCTTGGTTTCTTTTTTTCTGAACTCACACACAGCATCAGCACTCCTTACAAATGCAGGAGTGTATTTTTCAAATCTTGTCATATTCTGCTAAGTCTCATCCCCCAAAATCTCACTTTATATGTGACCAGTAAAAACTCATTAGAGTTTGGCACCTAAAAATCTCTGATAATTCACCCTGTGCTGCCTTTTCTCAACGCAGGAAGATGCTGAGGACTTGCCCTCTTTCCTTGGCCTGGCTGCCAGGGACTACAGCAGTACAAAACACTGGATCTGAGAGAAAAAGTCCCTCTGGCAGAGCCCAAGTGGCATGGAGAGAAGGGAAGAGCCACAGTGGAATTCTCAGGGAGAGGGAGCTGAGAGAGATTAGGAGTACAGGGGAAAAGGATGGGGTCTGATGCTGATCCCACTGAATAATCATCCAATGGATCTCTGTGAGCCATTTGGAAACCAGGCCTAAATATAAAATAATACACAGTCTGAAGGTGAAGGAAATGATTTCAAATAGCATTTGTAAGCACACTGGAGCAGATATTTTTCATACTGGAGTGCACCATGGATTGTCTCTCTCTGTGGGTGCTCTGGGTGAGGTAAGTAACATTTCCAAAAGATCTAGGAAGATGTTCCTGAATGCCATTCTATCTCCAGCATCACTGGTATCAGTTCCCCAAAGCCTCAGCCCCAGATGCCAATCCCAAAGCGCAAAGCCCTGCCCAAAGGGCCCGTGCCAGCCCTGGCACAGCTCACAGCCTCAGCTGCACATAAACACCTTCCCCCAGCTCTAAGCTCTTCTGCAGGTGTTTGTACAGCACCACACCAAAGAGATACGAGACCTTGGTGCCCCAATAGCAGGAGTGGCACTAGCAGGGCCCACTGCCCCTGCCCAGGGCTCAGGTTATGGCCTGATGGCACAGCACAGTGTGCACAAACCCCAGAGAAGCCCCCTCGGGGGTCCCCCCAGCAGCAGCAGCAGCAGCAGCCAGAACAAGCAGATTACCAGCAGCAGCAGCAGAGATTGTAACATATCTCTCAGGTTTGTGTCACTAAGCCATATGAAGCATTTGCTGTAGAATTATTCTTACATCTCTTCTGTTGATAAGCTACTTAGCAAGGTAGAGTTGAAGCTAATCTGAGAGCTGTATGAAAACGTGACGGGCCATTGCACTGTGCTGCTCTTTGATAGTCAGGCGCCTCTTGCCAGGTGCATTTTGTGAATTGCAGCTGCAATCCCAAAGCTAAATCCTCTGGCCCATGCACAGGTCATAAAAGGATCCCCAGAGCAGAAGCATCTCCTGAGCAGAAGAAAGGTAATACATTTTCTCTTAGTTTGCATCTGAGAGTAAAGGAAGGCATTTGGGATCTTTAAATGAACCCCTACAAGGAAGCAATAAGATTCTGCTGTGCTCAAGTTTGATAAATGACTTATTAATACACAAAAATCTATTTCTGAAGAAGAGAGTTTGTGTAAATATATCAGGCACTGCTCCTGTGGCCACATGACTGATACTCCACAGTGCAGCCAGTATCTTGCAATTATTTCTACTGTAAATCTTTTGACAGTCTAAAATAACTCAATCAGGGGTTTTCAACCACTAAGTTTATAATTTCAAGGTTTTCCCCTCCTCTAATCAGCAGTTTTATAACCTACTGCTCTTCCTTCAAAAAGAGCTGGTGATGATCAGTGTTTATTCCAAACCATTTAAGAAGGCAGCTGTTTATTAAAGTGCCAACAGCTATGATTGATTTCTGATGCTCATGAGTGCATCTGTTTTCTAGTTAATGACATCATTGCAAGCAAACAGATCCTGCAGGCTGAGGCTCTAATGGAGAGCTAAAGCAGCCAGGCCTTCTCTATAAAAAAATAAATTGATTTCGCTCCGAAAAAATAATCTATTAATATGTCGAATGCTCAAGTTACATTCCTGCCAACTGGCATTCTTACATGCAACTGGCATTTCCTCAGAAAGGATCTGTGGGTTAACAGTGTTTATGTTAAAATCTTTAAAGAGGACATCTGTTAGTTGAAATTCTAAAAGTACTGACTGATTTATGATCTATTAAATCACATCTGTACAAGGGGAAAAAAAAGACTGAACTACAGCAAAAGTAACATCTGTCATCAGGCAAATACAGACCTGGAGAGTGACTGAAAAATGGAAGGACTGCAGGTTGGGAGAGTTCCCCTCAATTCCCCCCTTTTTGTGCTGGTTGAGATAAGGAATAAAAATGAATGCTCTCCAAGCTCCACTGAAACTTGCAAAAGTAATAGCATTTTAAACCTCATTCCTTAGGACTGAATTCCCACCTGGTATAAACCAGCTCACTGTTTTCTGGCTTTACCTTTACCTGCCTCCTCAAGGATGCACTGTGGGCCACAGTGTTGTCAGGAAAGCACTGATGTTATCTCCTTTTAAGAACCTCTTTTTAATATAACTTTATTTTTCTTAAAGGAAATATCAAGAGCATACACAACCATTTCTTTTGCAATTCCCTGTGTCCATCAGCCAGGAGTGTGGAGCTCCAGCCCTGCTGCCTTCCACCTCCTCCTGGAATCTCCAGGAAATGGTTGCTATTTTCTGACAAACAGGATTTGATGTGCTCAGAGAATGAGGCCATGGCTCAGGACTCCTGAATTTGAAGACATTATTCAGTAGCAAGGCCTGTTTTCTCCCTGTTACTGCATTGTCTCTGCTTTCCTTTCCCCTGAATTCTTCCACAGGAGCACCAGGGAACATTCCTGTTCTCCTCACAGAAAGCAGGAACTGACTCATTCAAAGCCTATCAAGTGTCCTTGTTCAGGTTTACATAGTTAGTTTTGAGACCAAACTTATCCCTACCCAGCTAGTTTTCATTCTTTGCTATTTTCTAACTTTTCTCTCACTCTGCACCCCATATCCTTTCTTAATTTCACTCATAAATCCAATCCACCTGAGAATAAAAAGAGTGTCACTCCCTATTTCCTCTTCTCTTCTTCCATTCTAAAATAATTAGCAAAGCATATTAGGAACAGCAGAAGGAACCAGTGAGTTGCTTGGCTGCAATAAGCAATCCATGGCAAAGCCTGTCAAAGTTTGCTGTTTTGGTTGAGCCTGGAAATTCCTTCATTTCACCCAAAAGAGGCTTTTTATGGCACAGTTTGACCCAGAATTGGCAGAAGCACCAGATACTTCCGGACACAGAAGGGTCTCCTTATTGCCCTCCATCATAGTTTGAAACCTGCAGACCCCTCAACTTGTCTCATCACTGACTCCACATGATCATTCCCCATCAATGATGGGATAATAAAACTCCATTTGTTTCAGAGACAGATTTTGTGTAGTATTATAAATGTCAAATATAGTTGTGCACCTTAGAGGGAAGTGTTTTCCATGGTGTCCACAGATCTGACCCCTGTAAGCCTGACTACTTATTTCAGTTTTCAAATAGGGAAATAAACCTGAGGAACTGCCTGGGAAGACTCACCCTGTGTGTTCAGGGAGTTTTGAGACATGAAATAACCTTTCCTACAGGGAAAAAATGAAGGCCAAATAATTATTTTGCAAAAGGATAACTCATGCTATCACATCAGCAGACTCATTTTGCAATGTTTGTTACAATTTCATTATATTAATTAGACAACAAATTCAATAATGAAGACAGGCTTTTTACAGCTTTGGAGCAAGCAAAACAACAACAACAACAAAATAGGGTTGTTTCCTCATTACTTTTTTTTTTCAGCTATTTTAAATTTGCTCTTCATGAAGCTTAGGGAGAAATTCTAAACCTTGACCTTTCCTACAGCAGCTCAGAGCATTGGGCTGCCCTTCCTCCATGGTAAGTCCTTTCCTGAGCATCCCTGATGCTGAATTTGATATCCTAAACATTTTCATTAAGCTCATTTTTGGGGCATGCATTATCCCCTCAGGTAGCCAAGCAGTGAGAGCACATCCTGCTGGGATTGCTCTCAGCACGTGCCCGACGTGCTCAGGACACGCAGCAGTTCTGCAGCCGGAGCCACGCTGAGGGACACCCTCTGCAAGGGGCTTGGCAGGGACACATTGCCCTGGTGGTGGCTGGGGAACCACCCAACAGCAGCAGCAGGAAGAGCAACAGCACTAAAGCTGATTAGAGCCTTGGAGGAATTACCCTGACAAGTTTTTAAATCTTGGAATTTGGCTGCTGTCGTTTCCCAGCCATGCCGACATCTGGGCTGTGGGTGATGGACACAGAAAGAGGTGGCCACAGAGTAGGATCACAGAATCACACACTCAGTTAAGTGGGAAAAGACCTCTGAGAACACCAAGTCCAACCTATCACTCAACAGCACTGTGCCAACTGAGTGCCATGTCCAGCTTCTTCTCAAACACCTCCAGGGATGGGGATTCCACCACCTCCCTCGGCAGCCCCTTCCAATGCACAATCACCCTTTCTGTGAAGAAATTCTTCCTAATGTCCAACCTAAACCTCTCCTGGCAGAGCTTAAGACTGTGTCCTCTTGTCCTACTGCTGGTTGCCTGGGAGAAGAGCTGGACCCTCACCAGCATGTGCAGGAAGATGCTCCTACAGGAAGGTGCACCTGCAAAGGAAGGCCCTGCAGAGCAGTGACAAGCGTGGCATTTCCACATGGGGTTCCCCAGTGCTGATAAACAGACTTAAAACACCAGAGGGCCTGAAAAGCCTTGAGGGGACTAAATTATAGGAAATCACATCCCACTAATTCTGCTGCTCAGAGAACAATTTAGGGGTTTCATTCATTTTTTGCCTCATTCTCAGATGACATATGGCCATGGTTTGTGAACATAGCCTGCATTTAAACTCTGACTGTATAAAGAGAAAACACTCCCATTATTTCTAAGCTTTAGGGAGGATAATTTAGCTGCCCAGTGTCCTCTGATTTGGGGGTGGGGAATTGCCAACTGTCCCTAAGCAGCTGACCAGGGTACCCGACAGATGCCCTGGGCATTAGCACGTTATATGCTTTCAATGCTGTGACTTGAACAAGAAGGAATGTATTATTCCTTCAGCCATCAAATTAATAATATCTTATTGGTTTGGGGGTTTGTAATTCCTAGCCAGGAGAGCAGACGAGTTCAAGATGAGAAGAAAAATGTACAACAAGGTAAAAGTGTTGGTGTGATCCCCAAAGCACCCAGCACCATATGCACATGTCTGTCAGGGATTCTGCTTCAGTGCCCAACTCAAACAACACAGAATTTCTCTGATCCTGCTTGATCCCTGGAGAAACACTTGCAGGTCGCTGTTTAAATGAGGAGAAAATTGGTTATAAATCAACCTAATTTTCAAATGTATTAATCCAAAGAGAACCCAATTTTGTGTGAAATGGCAGCATTTAGGAAGGAGTATAAGTAAATCTCAGTAAGAAACTCCCTTGAGTTTAATGTTTGCTTACAGCCAAATTTTAAACTCAAGTGATACCGCCTGTCTCGTTTTTCAGGTCTCCAAATTTCAGCAGTGATTCAGAACATGAAGGTATAATTAATCATAAACAAAATATTTACATTTTCGTACACATAAATATGATGGAATGTTTGATACTCCCTTTCTTGCCTGACTTAGGCTTAAAGCACAGGCTTTCAAGAATAGCTGTTCCTTGCAAATTCTGAGGCCTTCCAGTTCTCCTGAAAGGAAATGGCTTTAAATCAGAGCAAGGTGACATGGTTGCATTAATACCACAGGTTTTGGGTAGCAAGAATAAAGGTTTGAACCTAATGACATATTTCTCTCTGTTCTGCCACGTACCCACTGAATGAAAAACAAACTTGCAGTTGTGTCCTGCACTGGTCCCCAGGAATTCTCCTCCATCTCCTCTCCCCAGGGGATTTGGTAACAGATGTACCTCCCAGGGGTTCTGCTTACACCACAACCCCCCCCAGCACTCCTCACAATCAAGCTGTGCTCAAAAGCAAAGGGGCTGCTTTGAGAGGGCTCCAGAGCTGCTCCTCTCCTGCCTTAGGTGGAGAAGCAGAAAAACTTCTCTGGCTGAGATTTGTGCACGCAGTTATTGAGAGATTTTTTTCCCAAGGAGGATTCACTGAGGGGCTAATCCTGCCCAGCACTGGAGAGAGCTTGCCAGAGCTGCTCAGCATCTCCCAGCCCAGACACAACCTGACTTCAAGGTCAGAGGGATGCAGGGACCGTAAATCTCTGCACACTCCAGACATGGGCTCTGCACAGGGCCCATATTTCACATTACAAGTTGCCACATCATTTTTATAACAATTTTTGAGAAATAGAGGGGAAAAAAAATCGGTGAAGATACAAAGCAAATAAGCTCCAAAGACAAGAAACTCAAGGTTTCAGAAAATATATATAGTAAATGGCAGACAATTTGGACTCTGTGGTTTTCTCATTAGCTGGAGGACAAATTCTCTTCTCTTGTGCTGATGGAGCTGTTACAGAGTTAATGAGGAAGGTCTGATCCAACCAAGCCAGCACTTTTTCCTATCAATATGTAGCAATATGTGCTTTTACCTCTAAATGTGACAGAATTTTAAAAATGTCCATAAACCAACAAACAAATCCACTCCTGTGGAAAATCCAAAGCAGAACTGTAGGGCTGCAGGGCTGATCCCACTGGTATTTGGCTTTTCCCAGAGGAAAAGGGTCCAGTGATTAAAGCACACAAACAGGGCTGAAGATCTCATCTCATCAGTGATTTACTGCATGACCCTCCCCACCTCTTTTCAAGCAAATTATGTAGTTTCTGTCACTTTTTCTTTCCCCACATGGGCAGGAAAATACTATTTCCATGTTTCTCCAGCCCACAAAAATTGTGAGAACCAATTACCATTTGTGAAATGCTTTGACTACACATTGTCTGAGCATAACTAAGGAAAAGAATGGTAATTACTCATAGTTTTAATTTCCCAGCACATTTAAAACAATTTCCTGTGCCACAGCTAAAGCCATCACACCCAAACCTGATCTCCCTGAAACATTCCAGTGCAAATGTACAAAACAGAGCAGGCAAGTCTGAGAGGCTTCAGTAAATATGTTGGCTGTTAGACAAGATTAATTACAAACTTATTCTCTTAAGCATTTCAATTTACAACACTTTCATCTGATTCAAGCCCATTCACATCCAGCTCGTGGAGTGTCCTTTGGATAATGATGAACTAAAGTGTGTTAAATGCTTGAAAAGCAAAGGAGAGGGAATTGTGTATATGTATATATATATATTTATATACACACACATACATACATACATTTATCTCACTTCTGCCTAAAACACAGAGAGATAAATGTGAGTTTATAACAACACAAGTGTTGCACAGCAATCAGGTATCTATAGTAACAAGATGCTGGTTTTCTAATGTCACTCTGCTGCCTCATAACAGCCCCATTAATGAAATAGTAGTTTGATGTCCCTTCTCATCTAATGATAGCTTTTGGGGCTGTAAACAGACAGCTCTACAGATGTGTGCAGATACATTGTTATTGCCAAAATACTCCTCAGCAGGGCCATTAGGAAAACCTCATCATTCCAGCCTCGCTTTTCTTTGATTTATAGTTGAAATATTCCCAATCTACATTCAATAGCAAAACTACCTGCAGTTTTAAGAGTGCAATGGCTTCCCATGTGCTGCAATGTAAGAAAAATAAAAATATAAAAGTCATTAGAGTGATGGCAAGAGTTCATTTGCAATGTGGAATGAGAATAGTTGGATGAGGAGGGTGACATTCTGTCACAAATATCCTGGAGTTCTCTCTCATTCCTTGGAAAATCTGTACTTCACTGGTATAAAAATATTTATGTGATTTTTTTTTAATCAGATTAGGAGATAGAGCATAGTTTTGGGTAAGGATTATTCAGTACAGTATTTTTTTAATTGCTTTTCCTACTTCTTTGTGTTTTTTCTTCAGCAGATAAAGCAAAATGCACTCACATTTGGACAAATATCCTTGACTGATCAGGCTGTCTCGGCCTTGACTGGCAGGAAATTATCTTTGGTTTGGTTGTAATGTAGGAAAAAATATCAGTCTTAAAGCTTCAGAGGTGAAGGTGGAATAACGTCCTTTGCAGCTCACTTGTCCCACCACACAGTAACTGAGTGGTTAAGGCTGGACCCATTTTCACTCTTCTACACTCCAAGGCCAAAGGTGTAATTTTTGGAAGAGAAGGAGCTTCCTGCTGTTCCCAGCCCTTGTGCTGAGGAGCAAATCAGCTCTCTGGGTGTTCATGACAGCTTTTTCTGACATGTAAAGCACGACAGCACCATAGTCCCCTCTTCAGCTGGACTTAGAACTTCTGTGACAGGCAGGAACTTGTTTGAAAACATTGTGACACTAATTTTGGGTCTGTTTTAAAGAAATGAGAGTTTGAGAAGGATGTTTACTGCAGATGGTGAATTATGAGGGATCATGCACGTGATATAATAAACTGCTTTTAACAAACAAGTGATTTCTCTCATATTTTCCTAACAGGTTTATAAGAAAAGCTTCAATCTGGCCCTAAAATTTCATTTTGTTTTTAAAATACCATTTCTCAGCAAGACTAAAGCTTCCAAAAAAAGGTAACAGCACCTTGAAAACAAAAGCCAACATATTCAGACATCGCTGCAAAGATAAAAACAAACACCTTAGAGACAGAACCAACTCAGTATGTGCCATTCATACAAGTGTGTTCCAAGGAGAAGGACATTGAAATGAAGCACAATGTGCAATGTCCCTGTCAGTGTCTAGGATGGCCTCAGAAATGCCACCCTTCTGCCCACTGTCCCTGGCACTGATGGCTCTTGCTCACCCACACTGGAACTGCAATCCACTTGCTGCCTTCAGCTCCTCTTTAGGCCCCCGCAACCCCTTCTTATTCTGTATATTCTGCTCAGGAGTTGTTCTATTGTATTTTCATTTGCTAGAAAATAGATTATGGAAGAGTGTTATAAATACTGATATTAATGCTTATTAATTCTTGAGGAGGACATGATTTTTATTCAGTGTTCTGCTCTACCTGTGTGGATTTTCCTGCAGGAAAAGGCAGTGACCACGTTGGCAAAGCAACAGGGCTTTTGTAACAAAACAAAAGATGGATGTCTTGCTATGTAAAAGACATCCTTACTAAGGACATTTTCACCTTGGATCCCATCAGCCCTCACTTTCAGACAAATTCTGTTATTGTTTGGGAGCACTTCAACAGCAAAGGCTGCTTTGCACAGCTCCAGCTTTAGAACTGTCTGCCCTTGGCTGAGGCCCATTGCAATCAGCAGAATCAGTAAACATCCTGCTCAAACACTGCTTTTCTTTTGTTAGCTGAGTTTAAGGTGTAGTTTGGGGTTTTTTTTAGTAATTACAAAGCATCCTCAGTTTTCAAAGCTTTGTGACATCCAGCAGAATATGACTTATGACATAGAAATAATGGTAAAAGCTCTCTAAACATTTATGGCTTCCTGCATGTTGCAAAGATACCTCGTACATTTGTTGTATCTCCCACTAGAAAATTATTTCCACGGTATGTTTTAATGAATCTGGAGATGGTTTCAACGCTCAGGCTGTTGAGAAGCAAAATTATGATGTTTCCTATGGATAGACTGAGGCAACCTTTCAGTTGGAACGTTTTCAGACACAAAGTTACCCTTTCCTTATAAAAAGGGAAAATTAAAAACATTGCATACTCAGTGATAAATTTTGAATTCTCCAATATGGCTAATTAACAATAAAAATAAAAAGGAAGAGGGAGGTGTGAAGAAAAGCCCCAACCTGTCCAGAGCATTGAATGCATTTGGAATGCAGAATTAATTCTAAATGGATAACCATCTTTATAATAAGTGCATGATAACACTGTAATAGCATTAAATAATAATTTGTCCATAAGCCTGAAAAACATTGCATAGAATTTAATTAATAACAACTCACATTCACGTCTCTAAAACGTTATTTAATGCAGGCCCAGCTCTTTCCCCATGGCTGGGTACCAGGAGAGGAGCCTCATGCATGAGAGTTGCAGCCACTGCCACACCTGGAGGACACAGATTAATCTGATGCTCAGGACATGAAAGGATTAAAGGGAGACAAAAATGTGGCAAAACCATATTGAAATATTTTGTTGCTTTTAGTTCAATTTTAAAAAGTTTCAGTTAATTCTTAATATATTATAAAAACAAACAAAATTCCCAAAGGGCTGTTCCTATAGAACACTTTTACTGCATAATGAAGAATTCCAGATTAATAACTTTGCCCCAGCTCTAAGTTCAGTTCATTTCTTTCCATGTTTTCCTCAAAGTCTGACTGCAGCAAACAGGTATTAGAACTATCTCTGTGGAGATTAATTGTTATAAGACTTTACTCTGCTCCATCATGAAATGTAAATATTTTCTTTGAGCTAAACCAGAAGTAAATCACGAGCACTACATTTGATGCAATTTCAGTGAAGTTTTCGTGACACCTCTGAATTGCACAGGGAATATAAAAGCAAAATATTGTCTGAGAGGAGTTTATTGCTGTGGAGCTCCTCTTTGCATCTTCATTTTCTGCTTCCAGACTTTTTTTTCCCTTTCAGAGATCAAAATGATGTGACACCAAGGATGCTGCAGTCCAGCTTTCTGCAGGGCTGCCTCTGGGCCCATGAAGGTTCCCCTGGAGGAGCTTCTTGCCCTTTTCCCAACATGCCTAAGTCAGATCCCATCCACGTGGAGGTTGTTTGCAGATCTGGGCCAGCCAGGTGTGTGCTCTGAACAGCCACAGCTCACAGAAAGCAAGGACAGAGCTCAGCTCCTGGCAAGGGAACTCACAGTAGCCTGTGCTCCCAGGGCTATCATCTCAAACAAATGATATTTCTCCCCATCAACATTATTAAAGCCTTTGTGCCCTCTGATCTATTTATCACTGTCTTTCTTCCTTTTCTCCTATCACCCATCTTGGGCTAACCAAATTGCTGAGATGAGGCAGCTCTCCGGTTACAGCCGTCCTGTCTTCTCCAGCTATACACACATAATTAATAATCATAATAATAATAATAAATAACTGTGTGCAGCTGGATGAATTATTCATAAGAGAATATACCAAAATGCTTGACATTATCTTCATCTCTGGCTGTATCCAAGAAAGATGACTGTGTATCTTTCAAAGTCATTTCTCCATTAGAAGGAAGGGTGAGAATTTGCTGTGTGCACAGCCAAGTGAGTGCAAAGCAAAGCCAAACGTACCCAACCCACAGCCTGGCTGTGCCAACAGTGCCCACAAACACTCAGGGCTAAAGCCCTGCAGATATGCCCACGCCATTTCTCCTTCTGCCCATCCTCCTTTGCCTGAGAGTTTACCAAGATTTTTAAATATAACTACTCACTTCCCTCCTTTCTGCAAAACTGCAATTTTGGAAACTGCCTAAGTAAGTGACTTTCTTTTTTCTTGTTTCCATCATACTGGGATCATTTTAAGAGAGTAGAAGAAAATGCCACATAATACATTCTTCCTTATTCTGTCTTACACTTTAAAATACAATTACAGTCAGAACGTGAATCTAAAAGTGGATTCACGGGACCAAAATCTCAACCAGTGAGAACTGGCACAGATTCATTCTCTTCTGCAGAACTGGAGTCTCCAGCTGAGAATTTAACACAGTAACTTTATATCAATGAATTCACTTAAGCTGCAATAGTTTCCAGGGAAAGAGTTCTCCTGTTTTCCAGACCTGTAAACAAACTTGTAAATTTGTATCAGTGTCCTTGATATCGTGGAAGGAGCTATAAATGATTGTGTGGTCAAAACAATTAACTGATAGAGGAGCCAGATTGAAAGCACACCCTCCCAGCTGAATGTGCCTCCCATGTTTGCAGGACCCCAGTTTGTGCAGCAAAAACCATGTAAATACAACACTGAATTTAAGCAGTGACTTACTCTGGTAAACCCCAAAATTTATCACTCATCTTATGCACTTGACTCTAAACCCTAACTGTGCTTCATGAGTATTTATCCCTAATTTCTCTGGACTTAAAGAAGTATTTCTTCCTGCAGCCCTCCCACCAAATTTGTGGTTGTCCTCCAGGAAAAACGGTAGGAAAACCAGCTCTTCCTGTGAGTGGCCACGACAGCACAGAGCAGTGCAGACCCTGCACTGTGGGGTACAGCCTAAAACATAAATGATGTCCATTTTAGATCCTTTAGATCTGCTGGACAGCGAATAAAGCAGTCTGGTCACCAAACTGAGCAGCCTCATGCAGAGTAAGAGGCAGGTTGAAGGCTGTGACTTTGCCCCACCTCTGGGTAAATCTGATGGATCTCCAGGTCCAGATTCCCAGCAAGGTGTAGCCAATACCTACCCACAACAACACCTGCTTTTTGTAAATGTTTCTGACTTTCACAGGCCCTTCACTACAAAGTTTTATCTTCTCAGCAATAGGAATAAAGAGAGCAATTTATGTTAAATAAAGCAAACTCTGAAAAAAAGTCAAATACATCTTTACATCTTTCTCATCTCCGCAGAATTAGACCCACCCAGAGCTCTAACACGTGTAGACCTCTAATAATTGAGGTCTAATATCAATACACAATAAAAGCAGGGGAAAATATTATTTTCCATGGTATTTAGACCACACTATTGATACCTTTAAGTGACACAAAGCAGTGTGGCTCACTGATGGCAGTGGTTCTGTGGGAAGCTAAGGGCTGTTACACCTCTGTCCCCTCCCAGAGCAGAGGACACTCTGCCATTTAGAAATTGGAGAGCAATTCTGCTTTTTTAGCACTGCTTTGTATTTCAGAGCCTCTCCGAACTTGACTTACAAGAACAAAGTGTCCCATTTATTAATATTTCCCCTCATTACTAGAGAAACAAGCAAACAACCAGAAATACAGACATTTTCCATTGCTGGAGTTTAGATGCAGGATTGTGCTATTGAAGTAAATCCCTATGAATAATTGAAATATGATATAATTATCTACAAAACGTGCTAATAGCCCTAAAGCAAATGGGGTTTTATTGCATTCGTTCCTTGTGACCTCTCAGCTCAATGATTCAGGAGAAGGTGACAGGAACCCCGTGCAATCTAATGGAAGGGCTAAATGCTGTTTGATTTGTGGATATTTCTGCAATCTCAAATAGTCACTTCTCTGAAAGAGAGAAAGTGGTTTGAGACACAAACATGCACAAAGTACTGTGTGGTCACAGAAAAACATGCAAAGCAAAGAGACACAAGCCAAGGGTGACAGCTCAGTGTGGAAAAGGGCTTTGCATCTTCTTCAGAAAGAAAAAAAACATGTCTCAAAGTAATATCTAATGTATTAATACCTGATCATCAATAAATAATTGATTTTTCTAGTGGAAACAATTCAGAAAGGCCCAAGTTCCCTAATTCCCAGCTTACCAGCACTGACTGGAACCAGCACAGAAATGTGGCATTTGGAGGCTGGCCCAGCACCCACAAGTTGTACTATCACCTTCCCCATCCCTTGCAGTCCAAACACTCCAAAGAAAGTTGCTGCATCTTTCATTACATTCCCTGTCCCTGCACATTTCTGCTTCTATAAACTCTGGAAAAGACCATGGCTATTTTCAGCCTGTCTTTAAACACAAAGAACACAAGAAGCCCGTGGTGATGGAGACCCCAACTGACATCTCCCCTTCTAATGTGGTACCTCTGCCCTCAGATCTTTTCATTAAACACTTCAGTGTCTGAAGGGGGGAGGACAGAACAGGGAAAAAATGATTTTAGAAT
>JAOXXN010000252.1:10746092-10758119 GCA_026770055.1 Myrmophylax atrothorax
AAAAATGATTTTAGAATTCATCATTAAATGCCCTTCTGTTTTTTCCCTTTTTCCCCCCCCTCTTTTTTTCCTAATAACATTCTGGCATTTTCTGTGGACAGAATCAAAGAGAGAACATCAGAGCAGCCAGATCATCAGAGGGGTGCTGTCTATACCTATGTTTTAAAGCTTAAAACTCTATTATACAAGGATTTTCCAGGAATTCTTCATGGAAACAGTTTTCAGGGCACAAAAATATCCACACATTGATGCACACACAGAACAGGGATTTTTCATTAAGTGCTGCTGAAGTGCATGGGCTGGGCTGGCCTTTTCATCTCCCCTGGTTGGCAGGTCAACTGCCTCACTGCAGCCCTGCCATGGACTCCTGAAAGCTTTTCTAGCTTTCTGAACAAACTCAGAGAAAACATGTTAAGTTTGACCCCGCAATTATGTTGCATTGAGCAGGATCAGCACAGGTATTGCCTCTTCCAATCTTCCCTTTGTCAGTGCAAAGAGCACTGATAAACATTAATGGCAACCAAGCTGAGCCTCAGCCTTCATTTTTAACTCAATTCTTTTGGTAATAAGTCCATCTGAAGTTAATGAGACAGGTGTCCATGCATGGGTGTGTTGTAATCACTCAAAACTACATGGAGGACATTGGAATTGGCAGAATGTCCAAGTTAATTCTATAAAGATTCCTGACTCCTCAATTATCTTACAAAAGTCTTGTGCGAAGCATTCCCATTCCTGTTTTGCCTAATGTGGTGGAAATAAAGAACTGAAACACGTAGCTGTGTCCCACCCCAGAGATCACCTTCTGTTTGTAATTTCACTTTTATTATTTTTTTTTTCATGTGAGCTTGGGGGTGACCAGGACTGCTGTTCCCTTACAGCTCCTGGACCATGGGAAACCCACTCAAGCCAATGCAATGTCATCTGAAAGAAAGGACTATTTTTATGGGTTAGGCTGGGCCCTGCCTTGCCCTTAATTTCTGCCAGGGTGAGGGGCAGTGTTGGCACTGAACACCTCCTGCTCACTGTTACATCACACTCCAGGGAGGAGTAGAGGGCAAAGAAACACTTTTGCCACCTAAACCAGAGTAACTCCAGCTCAAACAAGACTTGCCTGGTGGGTAAATTGGTGCATTGTGATTTATTGATCAGCTCCATGACACAAAATCCCCTGGATCCAATTCCCTGTCACAAGCAGTGTGTGTGTCCTGTGCCCAGCTCAAAGCTGGTACTAAACCTCTCTGAGCCCCAAGGGATCACTTCTCTTCTCTCTGCTCTGTCTTCCAGCCTGAACACCAATACAAAGGCTCTGAGTTTTAGCCCACACAGACCCCAATTAGTCTGGGTTTTCTCAGATAACTTTTCAAGCTAAGAAGTGTAAAGGAATTTGAATCCTGTCTATGAGAGCTCAGGGTTATAACGTTCCCACACACTCTGTATGTGTTTGAGCCATCTGTGGCAATGCCAACCAACAGGCAGCCAACAACTTCAGCTATAACTGGGGAGAGCTGTAGGTACAAACAAACAGCAGTTTTCCCCTTTGGTAAGTATATACAACCCTTGGAGCAGTGCTGTAGGTCAGGGGAATTATGTCTCAGCTTTCTGACAGAGCTTTCATTTCGTGGTGGTGCAAGCTTGCAAGGAGTTATGACATTATTGTTTCTTTCCAGATTGCCTTGATTGAGATCAAAGTTCAGGGCTTGTATTATGTTACCCAAAGATTGCTTTGCTCCCGTCCTTCCCCAAGAATTTCATGGATCTGTGCTGAGCAGCTCAAGGAGCAGTAAGCCCTGGCTTTGTTCTTCCTTGCACTAATGGAAGTCAGGACTAGTAAAACACAATTAAGCCCATGCAAAGGAGAGGAGGCTCCTGCCCACACTATTTCTCCTTGGTTTTCTGCCCTGTTGTTTCCAGAGTGGCTAAAAAGGAGTTACTGAAAAGATGCAACTTGTTTTAAACTATTTTCATTGTTATATTTTCTTTCACTGCTCCTGCTTTTCAGGCCAGACTTTCAGGGTAATTCTGACTTCAATACCCTTTATACTCATCATGTAACTCCACAAGGGAATATGCAGTTGATAATTAAGCATCTTTGCTGATGGTAGTCTCTGACTATGGCAAGATTCTTACAGAACTAGTCTTATTTACTGAGCTATTTTGTCATTTGCTAATTAAAATCTGGCCTTAAGGTCTTTTACAAACATTTTCCTGAACTCATCTTATTATCCAAAACTTTTCTGGGAGTTTTCCTCCCCACCATATAGCAGCTGTGGTTAATTATACATCCACTTACAGCAGAACCCTCCTCCTCAGCGAGGAGTCCTTTCCTACTTTCTCCTCCTCCAATGAAAAATTGAAATGTGTTGCCCTGGGAAGGACAGAGAATGGATTTGTTGTCAAAACCAACAGTATTCTGTTGCTATTTCAGTGTCTGTAAACTTTATTCTGAGGATGCTGTATGTGAGTATCCTGAAAGCTCCTAGATAGGAGCTGAGATC
Source organism: Myrmophylax atrothorax (assembly GCA_026770055.1). Classification (NCBI taxonomy): domain Eukaryota; kingdom Metazoa; phylum Chordata; class Aves; order Passeriformes; family Thamnophilidae; genus Myrmophylax; species Myrmophylax atrothorax. Next base: position 10,748,588 of record JAOXXN010000252.1, read on the forward strand.
TAAACCAGGGTTATACACAGTTGGGAACATCTGTGCTATGAAATCCAAGATCACTCCAAGGTGGAATCATGGTTTGGAAGCCTTGGAGCAAAATTCAGGGAAATGGAGCAAGATTAAGAGCTTAATTGTGTGAAGATTCTATTCTGTTTTACTTCACACACATGGATTTTCCCTGTAAAGCTAAAGCACTGCTTGAATATTTAAAATTAAGCACACAATTAAATGCTTTTCTGGCTTCAAGCCAGACTGCTCAGCAACTTGCTGTGTTATCCCTCTGGAGAGCAGTTACTTTGTCTTTTGAAAGCCAATTTGTCCACCCTTAATGAATCACTTCTTGCCTCTGTCCTGTGTTTTATTTCATTGGGTTTTGCATACAATTTTATGAGCTGAAACGACCATCCTGCCACCCTTCAACCACTTCTGACAACCCAAATATTCAGCCCACTGAATCCACACCCATGACAGAAGGAAGACCCATCATGTAACCTCGGGAGGATGGCAAGGGAAGCCAGTCAGCCACCAGCCCAGCTTTAACAAGATATGGGCTTCCTGTTCTGCTCTACAGAAATACAAAACACAGGAGAAGATGGGGAAAAAAACCCTCTCACTAACATGTACCTCATCATCACATACCTAAGAGGGCTGCAGCTTTGCAAACAATCTGCCTCTGACTGACAAAACATTCATTGAATCAAACAAGGTGCTTTGGGCACTTCCAAAACAATAGAAACGAGAGGGGAAAGGATGAAGGGAGGCACCTGAGTGAAGCTGTGTCAGAGAAGGGTATCAAAAATACACAGGCCATAGGACCCTCTAAGTGTTATTTTTCATTATGGCAAAACTCTCTTCCCCACTAATTGTTTCTCACGATAAATTACACGTTGTACAGTTCTTAGTTCACTCCTCACTACTTTGAAATGTCTGGCAGTTGCAGGAAATATCTGTGCACTTCCAAGAGGAAAAAGAGAAGTTTAGACAAACTAAAACTAAACTTTGACAGGATTGGGAAGACGGAGTGGGGGAAAACACGGAGTGGATTAGACCTGGGATCCAGAATGGAGGAAAACCTGGACTGGATCACAGCAGGAATAAGGAATGAGGGAAGAGCTCAGTTCAACCTCTCAAGCACCAGGGAATTGAATCAAAGTGTTCAAAAAGTGTCCCACCATAGCAACAAAATGCGAGCTGTTCCTTTCCACGTCACTGCCCACACAGAGACACTGCAGAGACACCTCTGAGCTGTGACTGTGCTTCTCATCTCAGCAGAGCAGAGCCCCCAGCAACCCAACAGGCTCTCCTGGGTGCTACAGAGGAATAAAGAGGAATCAGGGTGGGAGCTATTTCAAAAGCCAAGCCAGTGCCTCCCTCGGATTTCAAACTAGACCTGTGAAGCAGCTGTTTGTGTTGACACCTGCAGTTGGTCACTACCAGAGTGCTGAAGCTGATGAGGAGCACTCAGATGGCTTTTCTCATTCCAGCTCAGGCAAACTGGGAAATGAATAATGACACACTTCGGTATCTTTTAGCTTAGAAATCGTTTCTTTCTATAAAGCAATTCCACCACAGGGCATGTTTTGCAGGAAGGGCATGTTTTTGGACCATGGCAGGTCTATGGGAGCCACACAGATTCTGTCCAAACAAGGAAACCTTTTGCTTGTATAACAGCAGCGAAACAATTTCTGAAACACCATCTAAGCAGGAGGCTCCAGCTCCTCAAATCTACATCACATGCATGACTGCTCCCCAGAACAGCAGACAATTAGCCCGTGGCTATGAAGAAAGTGTGAGATGGGAGGCAGATTTTATCCTTTTCCTCACTACCTGACTGGTGATGGAAAGACAAGGCAGCTGTTGGAGGGACCATCCAGGTTCACAGGCTACAGAATCCAGCCCAGGGGTGCAGATAAACTACAGTGTCTCTCCTCACTTAATAGATTTGTGTCTCTCAACTGGATAAATTTGGTTACCTGCAGGAGTATTTGCTTTGACAGCCTCTGGAATTAGCTGTGCTAGGAAAGCTGCAATGGATACTGTAATAGGGAATGACATCTGATATTTTTGGCACAAAAATGGTGCTTAGTTATTTCCAGCTATCACATTGCACCATGCAATGGCAGAGGGAGCCAAGCTGATAAAACACCAGCTACAAATTCTGAGGCCTATTCTCTCCATCTATTTTTAGGTATTCAGGTTGCCAGCAGCTCTTACACCATTTCTAGGGGAAAGAACATGACAGACCAACAATTCAGTGGAGGGACTTAGAGCAGCCTGTCAAGCTCAGGCTGTCAGAAAGACCCAGCTGGTTGGTATTCAAATTACCAGCAAGTTAGATGACCTGAATGTACAAGAGTAGTAGGAAAGCAAATACTCATGAAATTATCTTCTTGCTCTCTACAGTGACCAGAAGAAAATCAAACTAATATTCAGGATATTGAATTCCAACAAGATACCCACCTGTACAGACTTCCCTCAGATGGAAAATAAACAGCTAAGAAGTGACTCTGGAGTTCTGTTTCAGCAGGTTCCAAATCAGACCATTTCATAATTGGGTCTCTGATACCTGTGATCAGCTGTGGCACTTACAGCAAATTCTCAAACCACACATTTTTTAGGGTGCAAGAAGAGAACCTTTTCAGAGGTTAGCAATAAAAGAAAAGAGAGCAAATGGCTCTCAACCTACCTAAAAATTTGTGTATATTAAAAAGTTCTGGCTATACCTCAGCAGAAGAACATAGAACCTTTAATACTTCCATTGTTGAGATTTGCCAGTTAAGAAAGTGCCATTATCTGTCTTGTATGGGTGGGGAACAGCACACAGAGAGCCCAACTAACTTGTTCAGTGTCATAAAGGGATCCCAAAGTAGAGCTGAGGACTCAACTTTGTTCCCATAGCTCTCAAATAAACGTTCATGAGTTCTTCAAATAAAAAGTATTTAACAGGAAGAAAGAGGAGGCAAGGGAAGAGGAGTGTTTAATCAGCAAAGAATTGTAAGTGTTAGGAGGAACAAAACTCAGTGTGTTTTAATATAGGAAAATGCTGTAAGGGACTTTCAACAAATAAAATAATCTGGCCACAAAAATCAAACCAACAAACTGAACCCAAGAGGGAGAACTATTTCTAATTCTATCTTTAAATGGAAAAACATAATACGTTTTTAATGTGAAACAAAATCAAACATTATTCATTCCCAAATAGTGTTGAAAATTATATCAGAATGTATCATCAGGTTTTCATAGAATCCAAAGGGGGGTTCTTATGGTTCAAACTTATTATCTATTCTATAATATTCAAAATGACCACAGAATTCCACCCTGCCTGCATTTGTTTTGTTAGCCCTTCTGTAATGAGAAAAGCTAATCAGTTAAGAGGTGCTCTATGAGAATGCAAGGTTGAAGGGAGTGTTTTTCAGCTTGAAATAATCAATAATTTAGTTTTGATCAATTCTAATCTCTATGCAAATCAATTCCATAACCCTGGCCCCCTCTATTAACTGAAGCCCACACAGAATGAACTTGATCACACAAGAAGCCTAAATTAAATTCAGGCCTGGGACTTGATCCTAAAACAAAAAATTACCTGTGATGGTCAAAATGATGTGATGGTTGGACTCGGTGACTTCAGCAGCAGGAGAGGGGCCCACTGAGAGCATCAGAAACATCAAGATCTCAAGTGTTCCCAAATATCCAAGGGGCAGCTGAGCAGCACAGGGGGCGATGTGCTTTTGATATTGTGGGTTTTATAAAGACTTTCTCTGCAATATGGACATTTCCATAAGAACACTGTTGCCCAGGATGTATTTATTTATGCATGCCACACATCCCTGCCTGTCAGGGGATGTCTGCTGGAAGATTTACTGCAGTGGAGATACTACAGTGTCCCTCCAAATGATGCCTCTTTTCCTGGTGTTCAAACACAACCAGCAAAGCTCCTCATGCTTTAAAATCATGCCCATTAGCACAACCTTCTTAAGCAGTTAATTCCTGCTCTGGGATATATTTGTAGCAGGGCTGGTATGTGGCTTAAGGTGAAAAAATCCTCTAGAAATCTGCAATCTGGCCTGTCTTCAGTTTTTCCTTCCAGCAAATATTTTCTGTTTGCTCCCTCATTATTCCTCACTTGTCCTCTCTGCTGCAACATAATTCACATTGAATGGTTTATGTCTGTCGTCGTCTTGGAAGACAACAATTAAAATCCTTCACTGCTCCTAAATGTTGCCATAGTTGTGTGCTCAACAAACACTTTTTAAAAGAACAAGGAGGAAGGAGCACATGGAAAGAAACAAATTAAAAAAATACCCTGTGCGCTTTGCTCCTTAAATCACAATAAAGATCATAAACCCCCCCCAAAACAAGGGAATAATCCTGACGAGCTTACACTGACAAACTGCATGAAATCCTCCTTCTGGTGTTCCCTTCCTCTCCTTTAATTTAGTTGTAAACTAGCCTGAAATAAATTCTAGAGCTTCCAAACACAAATTAAAATGAGTATGACACAGGGAAAAATCTGCTTAGAAATAATCTGCATGTAAGGCTGCATTGTTCAAGGAGGAATTTTCCCAAGCAATGCTCTGACTTCAAGTCCCCATGAGAGAGACTCCGCTCATCATCTAAAAGGCTGTAATTAATTGGGGAAAAATAACTGAAGGCGATTACTGGGAAACACATGGGAGGTGAGATAGACTATTAAATTTATTTCCAAGAGGAGCTGTGGAAAGTATTACATTTCCCTGTCCAAATAACCTTAGTTAATATACATTGATCAACCAGGGCCTCAGATATAAGCATGGCTTATCAGTTTATCAACATCTCAAGGTTTTATGCCAATTGTGCTGACATGTTCTCAATAAATATAATAATAGCAAAAGGACAAAAAATATTAAATGGGAAGATCCATCTTTCAGTGACTACTACACCTCAGTAGATCAATATGTGTCATAACGTTCTTCTCATTTGGAAAACAGAAATCCTTTATGGCAATAAAGCTTTAGTATTTTAGTTATTAATTTAGATCAGTCATGACAGACCCAGGAAATTTCAGACTGGTGCAGGAAAAAAATCAAAATTAATTCCAAATAATTGTGGAAAACATGTGATCTCAAGTGAAACTCCCACCTGTTATGTGGGTTTGGGATTTATGTCCTAATTTCAATGCCTGTTTAAGGGGGCAGACTCTGATTGCACCTTGGGATGGAATTCTGTAAAATAAGTAAAATAAAACTAAGGTGCTGATTCATATCACTGTCCATGAGAGAATAACCAAATCCTGACTTCTGGAACTGGAATATGAGAATTGTCAGCCCACATAACACAGTACTGCCAAACACAGGCTAGAATGCTGCTGCTGGAAGCCAGGAGCAACAGCAGGTGCTCCAACACAAAGTGCTGAAGGTTTTGCTGGTTTTTCCAAGTTTTGGAATCCCAAACTCCTCTTCTCAACAAAGGCAAAGAGAACTACTTGTTTCAAGTGAGAGGGTTGATACTCTGGGAGAACTGGAAGTTATTATCAATATGCCTATAGCTGTTTGTAGCCACTGAGGAGCAAAATCCAGGTCATCTTGACTTTTAATATTATAGATCACTTGGCATTTTTATAGATCGATAAGTGAAACATTTTTTCCTTCAAAGATAAATTTAACTATTGGATTTGATGATCTTAAAGATCTCTTCCAACCTAAACAACCCTATGAATCTATAAAATTCACCTCCTTTTTTCTGATTAGAGGAAACATTGATAGCTGCTGCCTGGTTGTGCTAAGCACTGATTCAGGCACTCCAGGCATTATTTGTCCCCTCACACAGAACATCCACCAGGTTTTAAAAGCTGCACCCTGTGAGCCTACAGACTGCTGCTTCATCTGGGGAGGCTGGAAGGAAGCTTAGATACAAAAATTATGTACAGAAGGCTTTATGTACAGAAGGCTTAGATATAAAAGTTATATATAGATTGTGTATGTTCATGAAAAAATACAGCACCAAACACAGTCAGCTTTAGTCTCACCCAAGGCTTGGAATTTATACAGGGCATATTTCAGGGGAACACCGGGGTTGTATTTCACATTTGGCTGCACTACCACAATTCTAATCCTTGGCACAGGGGAAAGCTGTCATGTCAGACAAACTCCAGCTGTCCACTGTGCCTGTCACTTCCTTCAGCCTCAGGTTTGCAACAGGAGCATGGAGGGCTCTGTGAGCACCTTGGTGAGGACTCAGCAGCAGGACCCGAGGGGAGGTGGGGGGAGGAGGAGGAAGAGAAAGAGGAAAAGGAGGAGGAGGATGAGGAGGAGGACGAGGAGGGGGGAGGAGGAGGCTGAGCAGGGAGCAGGGAGGAGGGGTGGGCAGAAAGGGCCAAGCACATTAGAAGTGAGAAAAGTGTTAAGAGAGGGTAGGATGGGCAGAGAAAGAAAGCCTGGGCAGGGAATGGAAAGCAAACAGGATGATAAAGAGCAAAAAGCCACAGGCTGTCCCTTTGGGATATTTGCTTTTTGGAGAGGAGAGGGAGTTGATGGACACTTATTTTAAAAGTTCTCAGTGCACAGGTTCTTTTAAGGTGAACCTGGATGGCTCTTGGCTGGCTGCCACCCCACTGAAGTGATTCCTCCCCCAGAGGAATGACATCAGGACATGCATGACGGACTCCACCTGATGTCACCGTCTGTGGCCTCCAGCCACGCGGCTCTCGGGAAGTGCAAAGCCCAAATTTGTGGGAGGTTATTCAGACAGAAGAACAAGAGACACCTCTTGAATAGGAGACATTCTCTCCTCCCACCCCTAAGTACACACATCTCAAGGTGAATAAAGCCTCAAAAATCAACACACAGAATAACATTCACCAAGAGAACTTTGATATCCAGGTTCCCTTGGAAGGCCTTGGTGCCAAGCTGCTGAAAAATCTGGTTTGTGGCTGTTTCTCCAGTCACCTGGAACTGGACAGAAAGAAAATGGGCTGGAACTGCTGACAGAAAGAAAATAGGCTGAGCACAGAAAGGAAGGTGCAGTTAAGCAATAAACCCTCTGCACTACTTTGCTGTGACCTTACTCTTGCTTGCAATGACCACTGGAAGGGAGTCAAGAGCAAGTCATTGATGTTGGAACATAAATGAATTGAACATGGCAAGGGCTACCTGGGAGAGATTTTGGAGATGGGTGTTCCTTCACTTCATTACAAGGGTAAACATCAGCCCCCCTTCAAAGTCACACTTCTTTATTAAAAATAAGTACTTTGAAAATAAATGTTCACTCATTATTCAGCCTAAAATACTTCTGCAAAGTATTTCCCCTGTGTTCAGACAGAGGTGGAGAAAACACCCCCCACAATCGAGGGCATCTTCAGCCAGAGATAATGGAACAAGGAGCCCAAGGGCTGCCTTTCCCCTGCCCTCCTTATCGTGGTCCTGCAGCTGCTCTTGAGGGGAAAAAAAAAAAAAAGGGGAAAAAAAAAAGAAAAAGTACTGAAAAAATTTACTTGGCTTTGAGTATTAAACCACTGAACATTCTTTTCAGCTTTATACTCAGTCTAGGACTTTCTATTTCCTTTAGTTTGATAAAACTTTGGTCTATAATTAAGCACCCCACAGTGTCACCCCAGTTTGCAGAGGTCTGGAATACACTGGCACGTGCCTTTGGGGGAATTTTTAAATTGCCTCCCAATCTTTTGTCAGAAGTTGCATGTCCTACACCTCTGAAAAGATTTTCTTTTCAGTCTAAAAGATCATTTCTTAGAAAATAATAGTATCTATATAATGTCATTTAATTTTCTTTCAAGAGGGGTCCTCCCCTCCAGTTTAGCTTTTGTTTCGTTTCTTAGCTCTGCACTTTAAGCTTTTCAGACTTGCAGATGTACAATTTTGAAAGGCTGGTTCATTAAATTTTTTCTCTCAATCATTTCATCAACTGATCATACAACGATATATAATGAGACCCAAATTCCAAGGAAGACATGAAAACAACCTATGAAATGATGAAACTGATAATCAAGAGCCAAATAAGCCTACTTTGGGTTCAAGAGAAATCAGTTTGTTGTGCTTTTATAATATTTCTGTATTTCTCTTTGCCAAAAGAGAGGAGATTATTCTTAAAGGAGTCAATGACCAACCCCATGGGTTGTTCCCTGAGGTGGCACAACAGACTGAAGAATTCTGGAAAAAGAGTCCCAAACACAATGCAGAGCTGCTCTGCCTCATTCAACACACTCATGCAGGCTACAGAAGGTGTTACAATCACATATTTTCACCAAAATAATGACAAGCAGCTCTCACCAATATTTGTGTCATTTCTCTAAACATTTGTGCCCACAGCCAATTTCCAGGAGTTCCACAAAATCCCAAACTGACTGACTCCTTTCAGTAGTTTTTTTAATTAAAATATCAGGATCACATATGGAATATTTTAGCTAATTTTAGGACCTGCTCAGAGTGCTTTTGGTGAATTTCATTAAAACTCACTGCAGGTGCATTAAAACTTTGCAATTTTACTTTTGCCTATTTTATTTTTCTGTGAGTGATGTTTCAAGGGCACATCAGAAACAAACCAAATCATGAAAGACTATTCAGCAAAATGAAGCTTTTCTAGTGCTGAGTAATTAAAGCTCTGCAGGCTTTCCATGGCTCTGGATGGAGCTTAATCCTCTCTGAAATTTAAAATAAAGGAATAAAATCTGTTTACCAGCACAGTAGAAAATCTTCATTAGCTTTGTATTCTGGACCATATTGCCAAGAAGTCATTAGAATTTTGAATATGCAATGAGGGAGGGTGGGCTCATGGTCAGAGTTCTGCTCAGCACTCAGAGAAAATGCTCCCCATTCGAGGGGCTGCCACATACATTGGGGTTGACCTTTCCTCTCTCTTTCCCAATTTTTAGTTGCAAAAATAAGAATGATAATACCTTGCTGAGGTTCAGGAGTTACAAAATGCCAAAAGGCCTGAAACTCATTGTAAAGAAAAACAACCCACAACCATCATGGCTTTAATATATTTGTAGTATATCTAAAAGAAGCTGCATATTTACTAAAAGGAGGTAACACCTCAAGGAACTGAGTTCTACTCAGACAAAATAAAGAAATGCCAAAGAATACAAACAGTTAATCGTTATCCTGGGAAACTGGATGTCATAAATGCATTTATTATGAAGCACCTTTTTCACTTCCTGTAGTTTCCTCGAGCTTTGGTCTTGGCAATTCCCCAAAATGAAACTTCAGGCTGAGCAAAAGCCCTTGCATAAAGGTAATATAGTTTAGTGCCTCACAATATATGAAAAAGCCACGAATTTCCTTTCCCAGGTTTTCATTTCTCCAAGTCTAAATTAAACTTCCCACATCGTGCACTGCACAGGGCCTGGAGCTCCCACTGATACACCTGTTCCCACAGGAAGCAGGAATTGTTTCTCCAGGAATTGCTGTGAAACCAACGGAAAGAGAGGGGAATCTGTCCCTAGGAATGGAAAGTTTTGAAGTACATGCAAATTATAAAAATGATGTTGGTCTTTTGTTTTGGCAGTTTGTTTGGTTGGGGATTTTTTTGTTTTGTGTTTTGGAGG